>PVJX010013403.1:0-47554 GCA_004027295.1 Dolichotis patagonum | reverse complement strand
TTGGAAGAAAACAAGAGTCAATATGATAGAGAGTGAATATCTCTGATTGTCTAGTTTTGAAATTTTTGTCTCTTACATTGCTTTCTTGTGATCCACTTTGCTCTGTTTTGTTGTGTTTAATTCTACCCTTTTGATATAATTGCATGTATATTTGCATGGGTAAGATGGATGACCATATTGCTGTTTTTGTCAGATTGTGTAGCAGAACTGTTAACAGTCTCACTGTTTGAATGTCTACTTTACATGTTTTAACTTTGTAAATTGAACAACTATTTCCAAGAAGTCAGTATGTAATTTGTCAAGCAATAATTTCTTAGGTTTTTCTGTTGTTGTTATTTTCCTTTTTTCCTTGGAATACTATATTGTTGCTACCTTTTATTCTGTTTTGTTTTTTTCTCTTTAAATAAAATTATTAAAAAAAAATAGAAAACTGAAGCAGGAGGACCATGATTTCAAGCTCAACGTAGGCAACTTAGTAACTTACTGAGACTCTGTCTCAAAAACATTGAAATAGGGGAGTTCTAAAAAATAAAATTAATAGGCCTTGGAATCAGATCCCATCTGTGCTACTTGATAACTCTAACTTTGGGCAGGACCCTTGAAAATACCTTCTTCCCAGCGTGGGTTGAAGTGGTTAAGTAGAAGTAGTCATTATCACTGCTCACTCAGTGCGTGCTGCCATGAATGTTAACGTTGCTTTGATGCAGACCCACACCATGTGGGCCTCCTGAAGCCGCCCCAATATACCCGTATGTTACGGCTCATAAGAGGACAGGTTTACTTGGGCTTGTGGGTCGGGAAGCATCTCAGAGGTACCAACCACCGATAGTGCAGCCCTCTTTCTTTCCACTGGAGCAGAATGGAGCTTTTTCAGTTCACACTGTACTAACTCTAAGGGAAGTATCTTAATTTTATTCACTAAAGACAAGTGCCCAGGCCACTGGAACACTCTTTTTAATGGCATAATTATTACAGCAGTTACCTACATTAGAGCTTAAATTGGGGCGAGTGTTAATGTTACACACCTTATCTGCTGTTCTCTGCCCTCAGATGCTTCTCTTCAAGTTGCCTGCTGCCTGACACTCTCGGTCTCATCAATTAGTTTGTCCTCTTTAGCCTCTTCACTTTCGAAAGTAGTCTGAAAGCTTTCAGAAGTTTGAGAAGGGCTGTATGTGTGCGTTGTTCCAAATCGGGAAGATGGAGAGGAGAAGCCTGTTCGTGTCTATAGCTGCCTGCACAGAGATCAACACAGAGACGGGGATGGCGCGGGGTCTTTGCAAACCGTGAAGACTAAACGTTGTTTCTGCTTTAGAAATCACCTTGAACTGCTTGGCTTTTAGATGACGACAGAGGAAAGTCAGTGTGATCCAGGAGCACAGTGGTGTCTGTCTTCTGTCAGCACAGCCCTGCCTTTACTCCCAAGCTGACGATGACAACAGCAGTGATATCACCGCTGAGTCACTAAAGCTGAATCCCTCTGCTGGGACACCGAGACACAGATGTCCTCTAACAGGGCTTTGGAAGAGGTGGCTAGGGACATGCTGATTCTTAGTGATGCAAGAATCAAAGCTGAAAACAGATGATTTGGAAAGAATATTTTGTTCTGTGCTGTATTAATGTTCTCCAGAGAGAATGAACCAATTATATATGAATGTACAATACAGAGACAAAGAGATTAGAGAAATATGTTGCGAGGAATTGGTTAGATGGTAGTGGAGGCTGACAGACAGGTACAAAGTTCTGCAGTTGGCAGGCTGGCAACTCCAGGAGCCAGTGGCAGAAGCTCCAGTTGGAAAGTTTACAGTCTCGGGACTCCAGAAGGCCCAAGGTCGATGTTGTAGTCTGAGTCAGAGGCAGGGAGAGAGAGCACTCTCTTTCAGCCCTTTGTTTTGTTCGGGTTGAGGCCTGTGCACATTAGGGAGGACAGGCTGCCTCATCCCATTTACTGATTCTGCTGTCAGTCTCATGCAGAATACTCTCGAGGACACACTCAAAATGTTTCACCAATATCTGGGTGTCTCATAGCTCAGTCAAGTTAACGGACAAAGTTGACTCTCACAGCTGGGCGTGGTGATGTGCACCTATAATCTCAGCACTCTGGGAGGCTGAGGCAGGAGGATCATAAGTTTGAGCCTACCCTAGACAACTTAGCAAGACTCAGTCTTAAAACAAAAAATAGAAAAAGTGCTAGGGATATAACTAGTATGAAAGCTCTGGGTTTGATCCCCAATCCAAAAAAGAAGAAGGAGAAAGAGAAGGAGGAAGAGGAGGAGGAGTAGGAGGGGGAGGGGGAGGGGGAGGAGGAAGAGAAGAAGAAGAAGAAGAAAAGAAAACATTAACTATCACAGAGTGTTTCCTCTGTATTGTTTTGGCATCTGACAGTCCCTTCGGCATTTAGAAATGGTAAGAGAGAATAGGTTCAGTGTGACAGGTCCTGCCCTAAGAGAGCTGTGGAAAGGTTAGTGGGTCCTTCCAGCCCAGCTCTCTTGATGGCGATGCCACATGGGTCACTGAGCTGGGACAAAGGAGTTGCTGCAGGGCCTCTTTCCAGGGTGCTGCTGTGAGAAGAAAAGAGCTCCGGGAGACAGTGTGCTTTCTTGCCCTATATTCCGCCTCTTTGGCAGCGAGGTTCCGAGAGGAACAGGATCTATGGGTGGAACCTCTGTTCCTCCTGCTTTTCCAGTCTCCAGCGTTCACTGGTACTCTGGGTGCTTCCTGCTGTCTGTAGCATGGAGGGGGAGGTGAACTGTGCGACTGCGAAGCCTCTTTACTTCCCTTACTTTGTTTGTGTACTGGGCATTGAATCCAGCACCTTTGCACCAAGCTATGTCCCCTGCTCTTTATTTTGAGAACAGGGTCTCACTAAGTCATTCAGTCTGGGCTCTAACTTGCAATTCTCCTGCCTCAGCCTCCCAGAGTGCAGGAATTACAGTTGTGTGCCACCATGGTTGGCTATAAAACAGTTTTTTTTTTAAACTTTCATAACTTTCCTCTTTCATTTTTATATTAATTAGTTTTTATTGGTATGTGGTTGCCATACATAATGATCACATTCATCATAGGACATACATACTTGCACATAATATATCTTAATTGTTTTTCTGTAACTCTTCTCCTTCCAATCCTGCTTCCCCTCCTCATTTACATTGCTTTTCTTTCTTTTTTTATTCCTTTTCCCTTCTTTCCTTCCCCTTCCCTTCTTTTGTTCCCCATTTGAACATTTTCTTCCTACTTTCCCAAATCTATCCTCCATTTTCCTCGCTTACCTGTATTTGCAAGAGAAATAATGCAATATTTACATGTGTGTATCTAATTTATTTCATTTACAATTATGTTCTCAAAGTGCATCCACTTACCTAAAAGTCTCAAGCTTATCCTTTTTATGGCAGAATAGTACTCCATTGTACATAAAAAAATTTTTTTCTTTATTCACTCATTCACCTATGGGTATTTGGGCTGATTCCAAGATTAGCTGTTATAAATTGTGCTGCTCTAAATATGGGTATGCATATATCCATATTGGTATGATGCTTTTAACTCTTTTGAGAAGATACTTAGAAGGGAATAGCTGAGTCAAATGGTTTAGTTTTGGGAGCAATCTCATGCTGATTTCTATAGTGGTTGCACCAGCCTACACTCCCACCAAGCGGAGAAGGGTTCCTTTTTCCCCATGGCCTTGCTAGCATTTGCTGTTGATTGGTTGATTTCTTGGTGATCACCATTCTTTCTGGAGTGAAATGGAGTTTTTTTAAATTAATTAATTAATTTTATTTGGTACCGGGAATTGAACTCACAACCTTGTGCTTGTCAGGCAGGGGCTGTGCCCCTGAGCCAGATCCCCAAGCCGCAGTGTTCTTTTAATTTACATTTCTTAAATGACCAGTACTGTTGAGCATTTTTTCATATATTTATTTATTTGCCATTTGTACTTCTTCATTTGTGATATGTTTGTTTGTTTCAGATGCCCAGCTGTGGATTGGATCTTTAAATTTGGGGTCTGATTTTTTTTTTTTTTTTAGTTCTTTATATATTCTCGATATTAGTCCTTTGTCTGAGGAGTAGCTGGTACCATTTTTTCTCCCATTCTGTGGGTTGTCTTTTCACTCTTTGGTGGTTTCTTTCACTGTACAAAAGCTTTTAATATGGTGAGATCACATCTGTTGATTCTTTATAATATTTGTTGTGTGATTGGGGTTTTGTTCATAAAGTCTTTGTCTAGACTTATGTTGTCAAGAGTTTTATCTATTTTGTCTTCCAGCAGATTTAGTGTTTCTGTTTTAATAGTTAGATGTTTGATCTATTTTGATTTTAGTTTAGTGGATGGTGAGAGATACAGATGTAGGTTTAATCTTTGACATATGGAAAGCCAGTTTTCCCAGCACCGTTTATTAAAGAAGCTGTTTTTCTTCCAGTGAATGGGTTTGGTTTCTTTGTCAAAGATAAGGTATCTGAATGTATTTGGAGCTGTTTTTGCATCTTCTAATGTATTTCACTGATCCTCTAGTCTTTTTTTTCTAATACCATGTTGTTTTTATCACAGTAGCTTTGTAGTATAATTTCAAGTCAGGATTGTGATATTCCTGCCTTGCCTTTGTTGCTCAGAATTGCTTTTGTTATTCTAAGTTTCTTCTTGTTCTGACTGAATTTTAGGTTGTTTTTTCTAGTTCTGTGAGATACGGTATTGGCATTTTGATAGGAATTGCATTAAATCTGTGTAACAATTTTGAAAGTATGGCCATTTTCACTGTATTGGTTCTTCCTACCCAAGAACAAGGGACATCTTTCCATTTTCTTTGTTTCTTAAATTTTATTTTAAAGGGGGTAAGATTAAATACAACAAAACAGAACAGGATGGGACATAAGAAAGCATAAATTTCAAAGCTAGACAACCAGAGATCTTCACTATCTGTCATATTGTCTCTTGTTTTCTTCCAAATGGTTGTCCATATCTTTGCATACAGGGAGTTCATACTAAATAACATAGCCAATCTTTTCACAAGATGTGTAGTTAACTGGCTTCTACTTGCTAGGGGGGGACAGGACATGGGACAGGGGACAGGACGACATGAGATGTTTGATTCTCAGCCCACGTGCCGATAGGCTCACAGCTACCCCCCAGAGAGGGGAGGAGTTCCTTGTTCTCCCGGCACCCCGAGTCAACCACATGGTGCAGGTCCCGAGGCAGCCGGGTCTCTTTCCTTCAGGCCACCAAAAGTCTGCCACACTCACAGCTGCCCCCAAGAGAGGGAAGGAGCTCCTTGTTCTCCTGGCACCCCGAGTCAACCTCATGGTGCAGGTCCTGAGGGGCCATGGTCTCTCCCCTGCAGGCCCCTGAAAGTCTGCCACACTCACCTGCTATTTCTTTCTGATGAATTGACCATTCCATTTCCAAAGTTCTGAAATGGCCAACAGACCACAGAAAGAATTCTCTTTAGGCTCCTGTTTGAAACCAGCAGCTACAGCGATCTGCTGGCCTTGCTTCAGGTCCATCATCTTTCCATTTTCTGATACCCTCTTCAATTTCCTTTTTCAGAATAAGGATGTTTTCACTGTGAAGGTCTTGTGGTTCCTTTGTTAGATTCCTAAGTATTTCATTTTTCTTGATGCTATTGTGAAAGGTGTTATTTTCCTAATTTCTCTGTGTGTGTTATTTGTGTACAGGAATGCTACTGAGTGTTGAGTGTTTCCTGGTACATTACCAAATGTGGTTAATAAATCTAGGAGTCTTTTAGAGTTTTGGGGTTTTCAATGTAGCTACAACACAGTTCTCTTAAGGCACATTAGATTTGTCTCTCTTGGTGGAGCCTATCAGGTGTAGCAATTACAGTCTTGAATTTATTGGTCCCTGGACAGGCAGCATCAGTGTTATCTGGGAATGTGTTAGGACTGGAACATCCCAGGTACCATGCACACCTGCTGGATGGGACACCTGAGGGGTAGGGCTGAGACATCTGCGTGACCAGAAGCCCTGCAGGTAGCTCTCACCCTTGCTCAAGTTGAACACCACTGACCTATTTCTGCAGCTACGTTGCCTAGTTGGGGATGCACAGGTCTCAAAATGATCTAAAATCTAGAAAGGTAACAAGCCATAACCCTAGAAAACATCAAAGCTGCACAACTCTTGCAATGCACAGGTGTTTTCATCAGTGGGTTGGGAATAGAAGCCTTGCAAAGTTTAGTCAAGTGTGTCTGTGAAAGTTTTACAGGTCCACTTGACTGACCTTGGGGTGCCCAGAACAAACCGTGTGTGCATTTGTGTGTGTGTACTCGTGTGGTGGAGGGTGGAACCCAATGCATGCATGCCAGGCAAGGGCTCTATGTTCGAGCCCCTCAGCCCCTCAGCATTATTGTTTGCAGGGTACGTAAGGTGGCAGTCAGTGGAATGAGATGACCCTCCCTGGTGCAGCTGGAAGTCCTTTAATCCCTTGAGAGCCTGAGCAGACCTAGACAGGGAAGAAGGAGGAATTTGCCCTTTTCTTGCTTCCTGCCTGCCTGCTGTGCTGAGATACGTCACCTCCGATTTGGCTGTCGGATAGATTTATGTCCCTGGCTGTCTCGGTTCCCAGGCTTTAGGATGTGAAGTGGATTACAGCCCTTGCTCTCCTGGGTCTCCAGCTTGCAGACGGCAGCTCACAGGGCTCCCAGTCTCCATCAGAGCGAGCTCTGTCTCCCTGTCTCCCTCCCTTGTTCATTCAGATTTGGTTTCTCTGGAAAACCTGGACCTCGTGTAGAGATACACAATACACTGCATGACTTCTGAACATTTTCAAGAAACTACCAACCATAATCACGTTGTGTGGTTGCCCCCAATGTCACGCAACAGAAGTGTGGGCTCAGGGATTCCAGTCCCAGTGGAAGCACCTCGAGAATGACGTGAGTGGCCTGTGTGGCTGGTGACAGAGGTGGTAGAAAGAATCTACTGAGGCAAGAATAGGCGTCAAGAGAAGAGCTGATTCAGGTCAGAGGACACTGTTAAGAGGGACAGCGTAAAGGAGAGGAAGTGCACCATCAGGGCAAACATTTAAGGACATGGAAAAAGGTCCAGGCACCGGACGTTAAGTGTCCCAAGAATGTTTTTGGTTTGTTGGATTGTAATTCTCTTCTGGCTCCCCTGACTCCTTTCAGGCCCCACGGGAATACCTGCGCTGTGTTACGCTCTGCTGAGCCCATTTCTTCTGGCCTCACAGAAGGCCTCTGAGCTTTAGGTGGGGAGCTCTGTACACAACCACTTCTCGAGAAGGTGGGTTGGGGCTCCTCAGGCAGAAGGAATGTGTGTTAGGGTCCCGTGACTCAGTGGGTCAGGGCAGGGTGGCTTCTGTGGAAAAGTTCTGCCAGCTGCTAAGGTTTTAACCCTTTGGTTGCCATGAGCATCTATGTGTCCCTTGAGAGAGCCCTTATGTTCCTTAGCCTAGGGTCTGAGATAGCTGAGAATCAAACCCAGAACCTCCTGCCACAGGCTCGGTGACAGTGCAAACTGAACTTCCAGCCTGCGGTGTCTGCTGGCAAAGCGAGGGCATTGATTAAGAAATGGGAAGCAGACACGTGGGACCCTAACGAAGCTGGGGGACAATAAGCCCATGTCATTCTCATGTCTTCTTGACCAATGGGACAGGTCTTCCCACCCCCTGGCAGGAAAGGGCTCCCCTCCTGTACCAGTCTAGGCCTTTCCAGAGCTTCTGTGCAGGACAGTGTCGTCTCCCCTGGGGACCACCGCTCTTTGCTTCTATCAGAAGAGTCAAGTCCCAGCAGGTCCCTAGGGTGAGGTACAATGTGTGACCCACAAGAATTCTCTAATTTACACAAACAGAAATTTAGGGATGGGTGGGACAGTGGTGGGGGAGGATAGAGTTGGATCAGGCTGAATGTACAGACACAGGTTCACGCAGCAGGACGTCTGCATTTCAGGGTGCAGCGTGGAGTGTGAGAGAGGGCTCCAGCAGTTTTCTTGCTTTGTTGGCTGGAACATGAACTGGAAGATGCCCTGCTGTGGGCTGACCGGAATGCCAGTCGTGCCTTGGTTTAGTGTAGAGGGAGGGATTGAAAGCTGAATGAGGTCGTGGTATGAGGGCAAATCGGAGGGGGGTATCAGTTTGGGGAGCCCAGGATTCCTTTAAGAGCACCCTAAAAAAATTGCTCCCTGATGGCTGTTGCCTGCAGACCGGAGCTCACGCACAGTGGGAGCTGCAGACTGTGAACTGAGTCCCGGGTGCAGTGGGAGTGACTGGACTCTCAGGTGGCAGGGGCCAGGCACTGGTGCTGCCACCGTGCTGCCCAGATGTGGAGCAGGCTGAGGAGGGACTGAGTTCCCCTTAGACATCTGAGTTTTGTGCAACATTTTGCTAGACTTGAGAAAGCCACCGGACATTCTAGGGGCTCAGAGGAGAGGCTGGGGCAGAAGGCACAGATTTGAGAGCCTCCAGCATAGATTTACCTGTGCTTCCCCAAATAACTAGTCAGTTTTTGGGGGGCCTGAGTTTACTGATGGGAAAGAATATGAGGAAAGGGGAAGCCCAGAACTGAGCCCTGGGGATGCAGATGGTGTAGACGGTGCTTCTCAGATCCAAGGTGTCTCAGAATCATCTGGAGAAGGTGTTAGAGGGTGGATTCTTGGAGCCCAGCACGAGACTTGGCTGCAGGAGGTCTGGTGGGGCCTGAGAACCACATTTCCATTGTGCAGTGCTAAGGCTGCTGGTGCATGGACCAGACCTTGGGGAGCTGCAGGGAGATGGGGTGGTTCTGGGAAGGAAGACAGGCGTGCACATTTAGAGTTCAAGCTACAGTCTGCAGTAGAAACGGGGCTGTGGAACATCCTGGAGGCGAGAGGGGTAATGACCGAAGGAGATCACTGCTAGAAGAGATCACAGGAATGGGGGTGATGGAGAAATCGGAGATGGAGATGGTAAAAACATTAAGAGGTCACGAATCCACTTTACAAAACCAAAAGCCCTTTGGAAGAGGTGATCTCTTGTCGCTTCCCGCTCTTCTTAGTTTTGAAGCTCTCCTGAATCCTCGGAGTGCCCCTCACCTTTCTGGCCCTCCTGCAGTGCCCAGGGCCTCCCAGCCCTGTGCTTTCTGCCTGCAGAGCCACAAAGTGACAGCATCTCAGTGGTTGAATGAGGGCAGTTTGTACATCTGCGCCCCGAGAAGCATTTCAAGGATAAAGGGAATTTCAAACAATGTTTGATCATGATCGCAGACAAACTGTGTCTTCCTGCTTGCTGGCTTTGGCGGCAGGCCATGGGCGGCTCCCGGGAGATGTCACTCTCGGGCACAGCAATCAGAGCACACAGGCCCAGCCACCGTGCCTCTGCTTCCCTGCAGCTCGGAGCCCTCTGGCAAACAGGAAAAGCTTCAAGAACCTCTTCGCACAGCTGCAGCAAGACAGCCACCCGGAGCAGAGCTGTGAGCAGCTCTAAGCCTGTGTACCACGCACCCTGCGCTCTGCACGATGAAAATCGCCGAGGGTTTAGAAGAGAGCGAGAAGCCCAGTCGCCACAGCTTAAGAAGGTACCCCTGGATTCTCAGAGGGCCTGCCCCTTCCCAAGTCCGGAACCGGCGACACACACGGACAGAGCAGTCAGATGGGGATTGAAGGATCAGGTTTACTGCTGCGGAAGCTGCTTGGAGAAGCAGCGTGAGCCCGAGGTCAATGTAGGTGTCTTGCGTCTTCCTCCGTGGATTGAACTTCTCAGCTCGACCCAGGTTTCCCTTAGCACAGGAGAGAGGCTGGAGACTGCATACCTGCTAGCGCTTGCAGCCCTTGGGACAGATGTCTTCCAAAGAGAGAGTCACAACTTCAAGCCCAGCCTGGGCCACTTAGCAATTTCCCAAGATCCTGTCTCAAAAACAAGTACCGAAATAAGCAAATAAATAAAAAAGGGCTGAGGATGTAGCTCACCGTGAAGGCTTTGAGTTCAATTCTTAGTACCCCCAACCCCCCATTTTCAAATTTTACTATTTCTCTTCCAATCATACAATTTATACCGGTATTTTTCCAATTTAGCATCCAGCCCAGACCACACTTTGGATTTAGTTCAACTTCCCTTCCTCCCTCCCTCCTTTCTCTTTCCCTGTCTCGGTTCCATCCTTCCCTTCTTTCTGTTTTGTCATGATATTGACCCTTTTACAGTGTAGGCCAGTTATGTACTAAAAAACATTCCTCAATTTGGGTTCACTTGGTTGTTTCCTCATGGTTAGATTGTACCATTTTTCTTTTCTTTTGAAATAATTTAAAATTTCCAGAACAGTTGCCAGAATTATGTAGCATTGTGTAACTTTCTATTATGTTTTCAATTATCCTTAACTAGATTCACCAATTTTTTGGTAACATTTTACCACATCCACAATTGTTTTATTGTTCATCTTCTACCCCTTCCTTCCTGTGTGTGTGGGTGGGAGTGGTTTTGTGAAAATTCAAACCAGTTAAGAGCAGGTGTCACCCCTGAAATGACAGCTTTTGAATGTGGTCCTGGGGGATAAAGATGCTTGCCAGTTGGACAGAACTTGGATATGGAAAGTGCATTGCAACCAGAGAGTCAGAAGGCACAGAATTTAGCTGGTGTAGACTTGGGGTGGCTGGGGAATGGCCTGTTTTGGAATAACTAGGCTGGGGAAGAAGGGACCAGAAAAGCACTTGGAACTTCTCACTGTGTTAAGGAATTGGGGTTTGTTCTATTGGAAAAAAGAAAGTGGCAAAGATTTTTATGCCACAGATTGATAATACCAGACTTTTTTTTTCTTGTTTGCCCTAAAAAATGAGCTCTAGAACAATTTGGAGGACAAAGGGGAAGCCAAATCAGTGAAGTGAATGGAATCGTCTTCCCCCAGGTGGTAGTGAAAACCCAGAAGAAAGAAGATGCAGAGAAAGGCTTCTCGAATGCGACCCATTCTCATGTTGTATCTTATTTAATTATTGCAGAACACCTGAGGCCAAAGAGATTAAATAACTTGGCCAAGAACAGTCCTGGTCAATTATGGCAATCCAGGCATGGTAGTGCATGGCCTGTAATCCCAGCACTCTGGGAGGCTGAGGCAGAGGACTCAGTTCAAGGCCAGCCTGAACCTCATAGTGAGACCTAAAATCAAGGCAAGGAAATTGGTGTACAGGTTCTGTGGAATCCTTGTTCCAAAGGGAGGCCTGAAAGGACCTGTGAGTGAGGCAGTCACTGGTTACCTTAACGTGAACAATGTCAGCAGATTGGCAGGAACCAGGAGATGAAAGTGTGAGTGGCGGGAGAGAAAGAGGTCACAGAGACACCTCTACTCTTTCAAGAATTTCGAGGAGTGACTAGGGTGATGGAGTGAGGCCTGACTGTATGCCGGGCATCGGTCTAGCAATTTCTATGCCTTTTCCAGAGTGATCTTTACAACACTTCCAACAAGGACTCAAATCTAAATCTTTCTGGATTCAAAGCCCACGTTGTAAGATGGGGCAGCTGGGCCACGAGCCTCAAGCAGAGGCTGGAAAATCCCTGGAGTGCAGCGGATGTTGGCTCTACAGTATAGGTACCGGGAATACAGTCAGTAATGGGGCAAAATCTAAAGGCAGGATATTAAATCACACTTTAAAAACGGAGCACCTCATTTTAGAAAGGAAGTGAGGACATCCGTTTGTCAAAGGCCAGATCAGATGAAAGGAGAATCCGACACTAAGTAACCAGATGTCACCTGAGGTAACATTCTTGCAAGGGTTCCAGTACTGTTGGCTTAAATTCCCTTTCTGCATCTCACTTCTAATTCAGCTCCTCTACTGATTCTTATTCCTTGGTCCATGCTGGCTCTGTGGAGAAACTCACACCCACCACCTCTTTTTCTTGCCTTGATCACTCCCTGAGTCACTTACACAAAGCCTTGGCGCTTTGGGGTTGGAGGATTTTATATCCTTAGCCACACAAATAAAGTCCGATCATAGATATCACAGTGCCCGAGCTGCAAAGTTCCCCCACTGATTTGAGTCCCACCTTTGCTCCTTGCTCCAGGGTCCACACTCCTGGACTTTTTAAAATGGAGATCTGTTTAGGCATCTTTTTTTTTTTTCTAACTTTATGCTAATCCATGTTCTCTTCTTCCATGCTTAGAGTGTCACAACAGGGTAGTTCCCTAAATAATGTTTTAGATCCCTAAGAGGCACTCTGACATATGCTAAAATAATGTGTATAGTTTTACCTCAGTACCTCAGATAGGCTGACAGGTAGAAGGAAAGTATTTTTTTTCAAACTTTTAATTTTATGGGTACATTTTAGATATACATAATGATCACATTCATCATAGGGAGTTTGTACCTGTGCATGATATATCTTGACTCGTTTTTTTCCCCATTCCTCTCCCCTCTCTTCAACCCTTCTTTCCTTCTTTATTTACAAAAGCTTTGCTTCCATTTTTCTGTTTTTCATTTTGTCCTTCTTTTCCTTTCTCCCTTTCCCCTCCTCGTTCCCCTTATTTGAACATTTTCGTCTCATTTCCCAATCTCTATTAGTACCTTTTGGTCCTTATTTACACTTTCAGTTCCTCACACCAGAGAAACCATGCGACATTTGAACTTACGTGTCTGATTTCACTTGGGTGTGGCCTCAAGGTGCATGCATTTAGCTAGCAATGTCTCAAGCTAGAAAAGTCAAAAGAAGGTATTTAAAAGAGATCATGACTATTGTCTTCTGTTTTCTCAGTGAAATAGGAGATACACTCTGCTATTGAGCCAAGTGTGGCTCTAGCAAAGATTTGGACAGCTGGGGTTAGAGATTCTGTTAACAAAAATTTACCAGATCCCTAAGTTTTCATAAAATACCATATTTACATAGAAGGATTCTTTTGCAAAGCCTGGACAATTGTGGAATTGATTCCCCTGCTAGGGATGGATCATCCAGTTTGCCAAGTACGTTGTTCAATATGAGAAAAATAGAAAAGCAGGGAAGGAGGAAAAAGTCAGAGTAAGTAAACCAACGTTGTGGTAATGGGGATCAGTGTCCACTGGTCCTCTCTCCCTCCCCGTGCAGCTTCAATCCAGGCCAGGGGCTCCTGCAGTGCGCTCCTGGAGGCACAAGGCATAACCACTTGTGTGGAAACAGGATACCGGAGCTGTATTAATGATGCATTGCTCCATAACAAATTGTTTCAGTCTTGGTGGTTGAAAATACAGATATTTGAGCTGGGTGTGGTCATGCGTGCCTGGAATGCCAGCACTCAGGCTGAGGCAGGAGGATCCCTGAGAGTTTGAGACCAACCTGCATTACAAAGTGAGCTCAAGGCCAGCCTGAATTGCTTAGCTTACTTAACCTTGTCTTAAAAAGACAAAAGCAAGCAAACAAACAAAAAACTAGATATTTGTCACCTCACAGTCTCTATAGGGCAGGGGGTCAGGGGCTTTGAGCCACATAAGAACCTGATCCTTTGCTCCAATGGCTAACTGTGCTCTCCCGTGGCTCCCTGTTGGGCCCAGTGGGTAGACTGGGACAACTTACCTCTTGCCTCAGTGTCTTCTTGTCACCCCTGACATTGCTTCAAAGTTGCTCCCGGGGCCATTTTGAAAAGGGGTGGAGCTTGGCCTTCAGTCGTGGCATCCCTCCCCACTCCTGCTGCTCTGGATGTTGAAGTGTTGAAGAAACTGTCCCTAACCTGGCAGAGATCCAAGAGATTATTACACCTCCAGCCTTCCCATCCTCTGTAAACTAGTAAACTATGATCATCATA
The DNA here is from genome assembly GCA_004027295.1 of Dolichotis patagonum. Lineage (NCBI taxonomy): Eukaryota > Metazoa > Chordata > Mammalia > Rodentia > Caviidae > Dolichotis > Dolichotis patagonum. The sequence goes on along the minus strand of PVJX010013403.1, from coordinate 33,868 downwards.
GCTAACCACCAGAAGATTCCCAGGTTTCACCCCACCATCTTCACAGAGATGTGACAGCTGTCAGTCAAATATCTGCATGGACCACCAGTCTGAGGAATTGTTGCTATGACAACTGCAGCTATCCCGAATGCCCTGTACCTGCTCTGGAGGATGCTGCCCTGACCACCTCAGGCTCAGATGTAAACTGAATCATAGAATTGTATTTAGAGAAGTTGGTGGACTTGGATTGGGAAGTGTGAGGTTAGACCAGTTCGGACCAATCAGCAGACTCAAATTCAGACCAACCACAGGCCTCAGTGGTGACATAAGAAGCACTCTCCTACTCCTTGGATTGGTCTAGGAGGGCTCCCTCGGCTGTACTGACTTCCCTGTGCTGTTCAAATAAAGCCTTATCCCCTTGGGCCTGCATATTAGCTCTTGTTGGAGCCACTGAAGCTGAATACATGTGCAGGGCTGTGGCGTGGCCCGCGCATGGCTGAACTGAGAATGAGGAGACACCTCAGGGGGCAAGATAGGTCACAGTTGAGGCCACCTGGAGACTTTCTGGATAGTTTTCCTTAATTAGCATCGTCTGTTGCTCTGAGGGGTCCTTGAACACCTCCCAAGATCCTGTCGGGTTTCCTGTGTTTTCCACTGAACTCCTTGCTTGTTCTGACTAAATACGGGCGGTTCAGGGTCGCTTGGGGCCGGCCAGCTAGCAGAGTTATGAACTCTGCAGAGGATTTTAGTCCTTGGGGAGCCCTAAAGATCATGCCACCTGTCTCATTCCTTTGGGCCTTCGCCATACACGTGTTTGGGGGATTGGGGATCTAGGCACAGATTTATTTCTTGTGTCGTATGGGCTCCATAGGCCCTGTACATCTGCTTGTGATTCTTAGCCTGGGTAGTGTGGAGAGAGTGGTAGGCTAAAAACAACAACAGGACTGGGGATTTAGCTCAGTGGCCTAAGTGCCTGCCTGGCAAGTGCGTGCAAGGTCATGAGTTCGATCCCCAGTCCCCCACAAGAAAAAAAAAGACTACTAGTGACTGTCTAACAACAACAGCTGGCTTGGGATCTTTGATGAGCCTTTAGTCATCGGCAGGCTTGAATGGGGTGGGGGATTTGCTTCTGATCTCACAGGCAGCGTGCTGTTCTCAGGAGGCCTCAGTTCCTCCTCATGGGGGTCTCCCCACAGTGCTATCGTGATATGGCAATGAGCTATTCCAGGCAACCAGGATGGAGCTGAAGTGCCCTGTGTCACTTCACCTTGGAAGTTGCTATCGTCACTTCAGTGTGTTCTGTTGGTCACAGTGTGGTCAGACACAACAGAAGGCTTTGCATACCAGGAGGCAGAGACAGTGGGGGCCGTTGCAGAGGCTGCCTACCACAGGAGTTTTCCAGTAACATTTTTTGGGGGGAGGGATAGGTGCTATCTGCCTTAGAATGCCACAGAGCAGTAGAGGTGGTGTGTTAGTTTGCTTTCAGTTGCTGTAACAAATACCCAAACAACTTAAAGGAGGAAAAGTTTAACTTGGCTCTTGGCTTCAGCGGTGTCAGTCCATGGCTGCCTGGCTCCATTGCTTTTAGGCCTGTGGTGAAGCAAGAGAGTGTGGCCGAGGAAAGCCACTCACCTCATAGTGACGAGGAGAAAAAGAGCAAAAGAGAAGCAGCGAGGAAAGGGCTGGGGACCAGATAAAGGTCACACCTCATTATCTACTGCCTTCAGCTGGACCCTACTGTGTTTCCATTAGCTCTCAATAATGCCATTAAATTATTATCTTACCATTGGGCTCATTCACTGATTGAAGTTTGAGCCCTAATGATCCCATCACCTTCTAGACGCCAACCTTTACATACACAAACCCTTTGGGGGACATTTTCGATGTCAATCATAACATTTTGACAGATTAGCAGTTATCCTACTCTTAGATTTAATGGACCAGTAAAAAATTTACCAGAGCGGGAGAACCAACATAAGTACGTTTCACTATTGGTTAGCAAATTGGTTAGCTAAGAAGTTGACTGATGTTAAGAACTTTTGTGGTATTTTGCAATCGGGTGGCTCATTCAGACAAGGCATTTTAAAGAGAAAGCGAGCAGTTGATTTTTTTGAATCTGGATAACTTTTTTGGTGTAGAGACACTCCTGGAGTCATACAACTGCATACAAGTGTGACACTGGGCCTTGGGTATCACTACTCTGCCTCACTTTTCTTTCTTTCTCTGGTTATAGCTGTTGCACTAATCCTCCAAACAGTCAGACCGTGTTGGAGCATGTTGTGTCTAAGTAAGCACATTTTGCTACTCACTGACATAATTCAACAGAAATGTTAGCTGCCTTTATGTTTACCTTGGGAGGAGCGTTTGTATCATTATATAGAATTTCTAGGATCAAGCTCAGAAAATGCTGATGGCATTTTGATATCCACTGTTGGTAATAGCTAATTTAATTTTTTTATTCAGTGTTTGGCATCAGGGCTTCCTTGAGCTAGACCCCCCAGCCCACATTTATCTATTGATTGATTGAGATGGGTCCTACTATGTAGTTCAGGTTGGTCTTGAACAAACTGTGTCGTCCAGGGTGGCCTTGAACTCGGGACAGTCTTCTTCCTTAGCCTCTGTGAGCGCTGGGATTACAGGTGTGCACTGCTCACACATAGTTTTTTGACAATAAATTATGCTTTGTCTTGAAACTGCAGTTAACTGAGTGTTCTTATTACAAATTCTCAGGGAACCACCCAAACTGCTCTAACCTTTTGCCAGACCAAAAACAAAACAAACAAATAAACAACAAACAAACAAACAAAACAAAACAGCCACCAAAAAAGGTAACATCAAAGCCAGGACTTTGAGGTGGGCCCTGTAGCAGGTAATGAGTGCTATCCCTGGAGCCTCAGGAGATGACCTTTTGTCTCTTTTGGCACAGCTAGCCTGAAGAGAAGAGCAATCCTGGTCCTCAGTCTAGAAGTTGTCGCTCACTGTTCTAATAGTAAGCCACAAAATTGCTCAATAAGGTATATATAGAAAAGATCTACCAATAGAGGGGAGAAGCATTTTCTTTTGAAATCAAAGCATTACAGATTGGACAAGTTCTTATCTGATTAAATTCAGTGAAAATTCCTGAATCAGACCTTTTGAAGGTTGCCGGGGGTTGCTGGTGGCTTCTTTGTGGCTGCTCTGGAAGCTCTGCTGACCTGGCAGCTCTCACCACACCAAGTGACCACTGGCACCTCCCTCACTAAGACTTAGGAACTTCTGTCATCAAGTTCACCTTCCGTAGGACTAAACTCCTGTTCTGCTCTATTTTATTTTATTTTCTGAGACAGGGTCTTGCTGTATTGTTTAGGCTGGCCTCAAACTTGTGACAGTTCTCCTGCCTCAGCTTCCTGAGTGCTGGGACTACAGGCATATGCCACTATGCTTGGCTTCTGCTGTATTTTAAAGATTTTAGGAAAAATAATCAGTGAGAACCTCCTCCTGCAAAGAGCTTTTTTCCCCCTGAAATCTATAAAATAATTTCCCAGTAAAAGGGCAGTTTTATTTAGTATAATTTTGTTATACCATGCATATATTTTTCTAACACCTACAACTCAAACCATACCTCTTGTGAAAAACTTAAATGCTTATCAATTTCTCTAGACAGTCTTTTGTATCATTTCTGTATTTGAACTCATTGAACAAATCAGACATTTTAATCAAATTCATGAATGCAGCATGCAATTCACAGTGCTATTAATATTTTTCTTAACTATAGTATCACATAGTTGTTAATATTTCAGGTTTTCTTGGAGTCAGACTGCAGGGGTCCAAAACCTGGCCCTGCCACTTAGCAGGTGTGTGATTGGAGCAAGTTACTTAACCTCTCTGGGCTTCCTCATCTGTTTAGTGGAAATAACCATGGTAGTGCTGTTAAAGGACTACAAGAGATAATATATGAGGCACAATCACTTTCCTATCACTGGGACAAAATACCCAATATCCATAAATTAAAGGAGAGACATTTATTTTGTCTCAGTGCTTCAGTCTGTGGGCAGCTGACTCCAAAGCAGAAACAGATGGCAGACGAGCCTGGTGGATAAAAAGCTGCTCAAGTCATAGTGTTCTGGAAGCAAAAAGAGAAAGAAGGAGCTAGTGTCAAGAATGCATTAAAAAAAAAAAGAATGCACTTTTCCAGGTCCAGCCCCTGTGAGCAGTGACCCACCTTCAACCAGGCCCATTTCCTAGCAGTACATTCAGCTAGAGTTCATGAATGGTTGGATCCATTGATGAGTGCAGTGCCCCATGATCCAATTACCTTCCAAACACGTGAGACAGCAGAGGGGGGCGACATTTTAGATAAATCATAGCATATGATGAGTGTTCAGAGCAGTGTCTGGCATACAATAACAACTCAGTTTTTTCAGGAAAGAGTATTAAAGCTTTAGTCAGGGCATGTTTGGTTGTCAGGAATACACAACTATGTATGTTAGCTTAAATAATGCTTTTTTAAAAATTACTTTTATTTTTTAATTTTTTTGGTACTGGGGATCAAACTCATGACCTCACGCTTCCTAGGCAGGCACTTATGCCACTGAGCTAAATCCCTGGCCCCTAAATAATGCTTTTTACAAAGGATATATTTTATAATAAGGCTCCATAAGCAATCTCATGGACATCCGATGACACCAGGGCATGGAGAGACCAGAGCTGTGTTAGTCCATTTTTTGTCAAACTACCCAAGGAAAACAATTTAAGGAAGGTTTTATTTTGACTTGTGGATTCAGACAGTTCAGTCCATGGTCAGTTGGTTCTGTTGCTTTTAGGCCTGTAGTGAGGTTCAGATGTCAAGATGGAAAGATGTGGTGGAGCAAAGCTTCTTATTCCCTGGGAGCAAGAAACAGAGGGTGAGAGCCCCAGGGGAAGGAGCTGGGGGACCAGATATAGTCCCCAAGGTCACACCCCCATGTTCCATTCCTTTTAAGTAGGCCCTGCCTCGTATTTCCATTAACTCCCATAAATCCATCAAATTAGGATTTACTAATAAAATCAGTGCCCTCATGATCTAACCACCTTCCAAAAGTACTGCCTCTAAACGTGGGAGCTGTCAGAGGGGATAGTTTAGATCTAAACCATAACAGGAGCTGAAATCCTCTGAGGGTTCTCCCTCTGTCTCTCATAGGTTTATTTGTTTCCCCTGTATGTGGGCTCTATTTTCTTCTCTCTTCTGGGAATAAGCCCCTTTTATAGGCAAGGCTCCCAGTAGTCACATTTAGTCTTGGATGACCTGCTGCTTAGCCAAAATTGACTGATCTATGGCATGTGACCCAAGCTGGGTCAATCATGTCTGTCTGCTACGGATTTAAAATTAGTCGAAAGAAAAGAGATTGGAGACATGCTGGGTCCTTGTGATTGTATGGAGAGAAGACCCAGGGGTTCCTGCTATTACAAACCAAAGATACAATAGGTCTGGCTCTTCCTGAATTTCTTAGCGCAGATAAAAATCTCTACCTTTGACTGTCAAGCAACTTCATTTTAAATTAAATTCCAAAATTAAAAATAGCAAGATTAAATGCCATGACACTTCCAAATATGGTACGGACATCGTGTGTCCTGTTGGGCTAGCTTCTTTCTTAAGGAGAAATACTGTGAAAGTGATTGTCTTTTCAAGCCAGGAATTTTGGTGCTGAGGCAGCAGTTCAGAGGAGGAGTCAGTGAAGTAGGTGTGGGACAGCAGAAGATGGATGGTAGAGACCAGGTCAAGGCTTTAACTGTTAGAAATGGATTGAATGTGGGTGTAAAGAGAGAGAGCAAAGGTGATACCAATTTAGATTTTCAGTTAGGAAAGATAGTGGAAATATTATAAACAAGGACATTTACGGAAGGTAAGGGTTCAGTGTGACACACTGAATTTAATTAACATACAGGTGAGATTATTAGATGACTCTGATCAAGAACCTACGAATAGAAGAACCAGAGGTGGTGGCATTATCTGGGAGCCAGCTACCTGGGAGCTTTAAGCAGCAAGATGACAAATCAGAAGCCAGCCTTGTCAACATAGTGAGACTTGCCTCAAAATAAAAAGGGCTGGGTGTGTGGCTCATGGTAAAGCATTTTCCTAGTATGCATGAGGCCTTGGGTTTAATCCCCAGTGCTTAAAAAAAGTAAAGAGAATAAAGAAGCCAGGTGGTGGTGCATGCCTGTAATCCCAACACCCAGGAAGGTTGAGGTGGAAGTTGGCAAATTCAAGCCCAGCCTGGGCAATTTAGTCAGACTCTGGCTCAAAGTTTTGAAAAAGGTTGGGATATAGCTCAGTGCAAAGGCCCTCGGTTTAACCTGCAGTACAACAACAACAAATACGGAATTTAGAGGAAACTGAGCCCATCTGCGCTTTGCACCAAAAACTGTGGTCCTGGGCCCCCCGATTCGTATAGCTTCTTGAAAGTTTCAGTTCCTTGTCTAAAGATGGATACCTCCCAGGAAGATTAAAATAAGACTGTGCATATAAAGGGTGTAGCTTATTGCCTGGCAATTAAGTATTCATAAAATATGCAGTAATAGGATGATGGTGCAGTGATGCTATCTAGAGGCCCACAGGAAAACCAGGACTGGAGCAGTGATGCTATCTAGAGGCCCACAGGAAAACCAGGACTGAAAACAAGGACTGTTGCAGGTGGAAGTGATGCGTGGCCCTGGGTTGAAGCAGCAAGAAGACAGTCAAGTTTGGCTCTTCCAAGTTTTTGGTAAATATCCATTTCTTCGAGATGCTAGGTTTTTGTTAAAATCAAGTAAGTCTGAGGCTGGGGATTTAGCTCAGTGGCATAAGTGCCTGCCTTGCAAGTGCATAGTCCTGAGTTTGATCCCTGGTACCAATAAAAACAAAACAAAACAAAACAAAACAAAACCAAGTAAGTCAGTCTTAGGGGCAGCGATATGTTAAGTTGCTTTATGCCTAAGATGACTGACTCCCCTAGGGAGCAGGTATCTGCATGTCCAGCCAGTGTGGAAGTGAACCAACACCTGGAAATTCTTCCCTGGCTCTGTCAGGTCTCCTCCCACACTGCCAGGCTCCTGCCTGCTGCTGCCACACTTCGCTGGAGGCCAGCCAAGCCGATGAGCTGTCAGGGTAGGGGCTCTCTAGAGAAGAGCTAAAGAAAAACTGATTCACGTTGTGTGGATCAGTTTCCCCATTTTCATTTTTTGGACTGCTTCTGGTTTGTAAAGTTTGCTTTACAGGTCTGGCTGTCCTCAAAAAAAAAAAAAAAAACTGGTAAAAGTAGTGTTTTTGTGCATATACAATGATGGCCTGACTTTCAAAGGGTATGTTTATTTATAGTAACAAAGGCAAGAGGCTAGAATAGGAGAGGGCAGAGTAACCAGATGTCAGGAAAGGAAAAAGGTTCCGAGACAAAAAAGGGCTGACCTGGGGATGGACAGATGAGGCCGGTGCTCCCAGAGACAGGTTGCTAGCACTTTTGTTTCGTAAATGGAAGCCTTAACCCAAACTGTTCCCCCCGTGGGAAGCCAGCCAGTCTTTCTTGTTTTCTCAGCCTCCCAGCTAAACTCTGGGCCAACAGGGCCATGAGTCGGAAGCTGTGGAGCTCTCTTGGGTGCAGTCCTCCTAAAGTACCAGACCACCCAAGCACAGGGACCTCAGCCAACCTGACTTTGTGTCTGGGGCTTCCTGGGGAGGAAACTCTGTCCTTTGGGGATTAAACTTCTGGGAAAAAAAAAAAGTTGAAGCAAATAGATTATCTTGCACTTGTACATTTTAAAAGATGGTTATAACTGAATCCTAAATTAACAGTAGTGAGCAGGTCTCCTTTAGGACTTGTAAACTGTCCTTCCCTCTACCCCAACCCCTTGCTCATGTCATCTGAAGGGTCTTGTCCCGGGGTCCATCCGTGGACAGAAACAGGCGTTTCCTGGGGTTAGCAGATGTGCACTTTTGGGTTAGGAGGGGTTGGCTCTTAGGAATTTTAACGGTGGCCTTTTTATCCTTTAAGCCACACAGCCTGTTACCCTTTTTTTTTTTCTGCAATGACCCGGGATTATTTTTTGCTAAGCATCCATACATACAGTCCTGCCTTTTTCAAACTGCAGCCACCTCATTTATAAAGGGTCGCTTCCGGGGTGGGTTTATTTTTAGACTGGGGCGGGGATGACTTCAACATCACCCAGCCGGCCCAAGGCCCCCTGCGACCCTGCTTAAGCCCTGGTTCCACAGCTGTCCGGCAGGGAGCATTCTCTTCGATTTCGCGGAAGGGGTTTCCTGAGCTGGGGGAGGGGGCCGCGTTACTTGCACACGGAACCCAGGTGGCGGAGCAGGACCCCCCACCCCCGCCAGGTCTCCCTTCCTCCCGCACAGCCCCGCGCCTCCCACAATCCCCCGCGCTAGCCCTGCGGCTTCGACCCTAACAGCTCCGCAGCGGCCTTCGGGCGCAGTCGGCAAAGCCCGGAACGTTCCCACCCCCTCCCGCGGACTCGCCCACACCTCTTCGGCCATTTCCGGCCTGGCCCACTTCGGCAAGTTCCGCAGTCGCCTGTCGGAAATGGCTGCTTGCCGGCAGGGGGAGCGACGGATTCGGCGCGGCCTGGGAGGCGCGCGGCCGGTTGCCAGAGCGGCTTCTGGGAAGCCGAGTTTCGCGCAGGCGGCGGTGGCGGCGGCGGCGGGAGCGGCAAGGGTGGCGGTAGCAGTGGCAGCGGCGGTGGCGGCAGCTGGTCCCTGAACTGGAAGCCGGTAGGGCTCTGGGCGGCGCGGGAGCCTGAGGAGCAGGGACCGGGTCCGGGAGGGTCAGGGGAGGGCGTGAGCGGCGGGCAGGGGAGCTGGGCCGGGCAGGACGCGGCGGCGGCGGCGGCTGCGGAGCCGAGTAGGCCTGCTCCGCGTCGCTGGGACCTGGCCCAAGAGGCGAGGCCTCGGCCGGGTGGGGAGCGCCGGCCCCAGCCCCGGCCCGGGACGCCCCTCCGCCCCTCTGGAAGCCCGGCATCGGTCGCCCGCGTCTCGGCTCCCGCAGCCCTCCGCCCTCCAGTGCTGCGGCGCTCCCGGGCTTCTCACGGGGAACATCTGTCGCAACGTTTTGTCCGGCCGCCCGGCCGTCCCCTATTTCCCCGTGCACAATCCCACCTCCGTCTGGCTGCTCCACGCACAGCCGCCTGCAGCCACCCTTCCCCTGGCTCACCTTCCTGAGCTCTCCACCTTTTCTCTTTGAGGTCCACTTCTTGTCCAGGGCTCCAGGTGTCCAGGTGCTGCTGCTCGGTTCTCCTGGGGCTCCGGAGAGGGGCTGCGGGGGTGCCCGTCCGCACCCCAGCTATACGAGGCGACGGTCCCAGGCCGGAGCCCTTGGGCGCGAGCCGGGACCAGGGTGCTGCTTTCTCTCGTGCCCACTTTTAGCTGCTTCTCAGCTCCCTGTGGCTCTCAGCAGACCAGAATTTGGGTCTGGTGGGACTCCTCCCCACATCCAGGACTGTTACTTGTTTGTTTTAATTTAATTTTAAACGTTCTAAAGGCTTCATCAGGTTCTCTTGGTCCGGCTCCTTTGGTGGAGGAGGAAACACGGAACACCACGGGTCCGTATTTTCTTTCCCATATGTTATTTATTTAAGAGGTATGTTCAGCATTTCTTCTCTCCGGTTGTCCTGTCAGTCTTCCAATTTAGGTAGCTTCGCTTTTGAAGGCTGGATTCCTCCCCGCACCCCAACACCCACCCCAGGGAGACAGGGAGGGTTCTTTTTCTTTCTTTTTTTAAGTCCTAGCATGTGGCAGTCCTGCAGGCTGCCTGCACTTTTCCATGTGTCGCCCATCAGTGCGCCTTGCCCTCTGGTCCAGGGACTGCTGTGTAACTGTCCACAGCCGGGGCGGTAATGCGTGGGACAGTGACAATCCTCAGCGCAGATAGACATCCTCAGCTGCCTCATGGCTGTGTTCCTAAACTCTTTCTGGTGTGTTAAAAATACCTCATCCTGTGGGAATTTCCTGATCTCTTGCCTGTGGACAGCCTGGGGAGTAAATACGACTGTGAGAAGCTAGCCTGAATGTTTTCTGGAAGAGGACTAGAATTGTGTGTGGCCTTTTAACGTTCTTGAAACACATATTTAATAACCTGAGATGAGCAGAGCTTACTTAACAGAGTGCTTGACAAGCTTGTGTCTTCTTTCCCTCATCTCTCAGTTTTCTGGCAGCAAAAACTTGCTCAGTATACTTGGTGTGTATTTAGACTCTCTTAGGATTTAGGTCTAAGAAGTTTTTCTGTTTGTTTGTTTTTTGAACAGGGTCTCACTATACAGTTTAGGCTGGCCTTGAACTGACTTTGTAGTCCAGGCTGGTCTTGAACTTGCAACGATCCTCCTGCCTCAGTCTCCCCAATGCTGGGATTACAGGCGTGCGCCACCATACTACTGGCCTAGGTCTGAGAGTTGTCACCTGTGAATAAAGACTGACTGAACAAGCTAGAAAGGGAGATGAATTTTTCAGGAGAGAAGGCGATGATCCGACAGAGTCTGGTGGTAGAGAAGGCCATGTCCTCAGGATAGGAGGCTAGCTGTGGGGTGAGTGGTGTTGAAGGGTGGCATGGGGGAGGTGGTGGCAGCTGTCCCTGTGGAGCTGTGACTGGTGACCAGCCTTCCTGAGAGTGGTTGCCGGTATTGCCCAAGGCAGAGCCAGGAGAGAAGAGAGGCCATGGGTGTCTACCTAGTTCCCACTGCAGCCAGCAGTCTGAAGCAGGGACCTTCCATCGAGCCTTGGAACGGCCAACTGATTTCTGCTCCAAATGAAGCTCAGCTCATAGAATTTCTCTTACCGTATTTCTTTCCTCCTAATTTTTGGTAACTTTTTTTGGAAAGCCTGTGATGAGGCAGCTAAACTGGGAGGAAAGAAAGGTTCTGTAAAAATTGCAAACCTCAGGGAGGTGTGCATGCCTGTAAGCACCCTCGGCTGTTTCCTGTGTGAACCAGTCCAGGTCGCCTTTACGATTTCAGCCTGCCAGGTGTCTTGGGTGATCTGATTAGGTTGAAGAGAAGTAGGATTTTAAAGACATGTAATGTTGCAAGAGGAGGAGGAATTTGGAGACTGATAGAGTAACAAGCCTCTTCTGTGGTTAGGTTGGGGCATATGGTGCAGGGTTCTGCTCAGAGGTGTCCAAACGTGGATCCCAGCATGGAGCCATAGTGAAAGCAGTGTCTGTGTCATAGGGAACCTAACCTCATTTATGCAGTAAAACTCCCTGTGATCCATACCAAGTAAGCAAGGCTGCGCTCCAGGGCAGCTCTGCTTAGAAAGCCAGGCAGTCGCTGTAGCTTGCCCACACCTGCCCTAGAGTATCACGCCCCCCCCCCCCGCAGTACTTTTGTATATTCTTCCATTTGACTGGGTCCGATAAGTTTTAGGCTAGTCAGTGATATTAATGATTAACGCTGAGGTTGTTTGCTTTGTTGACATTTTCACTGTTATCTTAGGCTCTCACATTGTCATCATTTAACCCTTTTCTCCAACATCTTGAGGGAGGAAAAATAAAAAAATGAAATAGGTTGGGTGTTTAAGTTCTTTGTCATTCTGTGTAGTCCACCCTGCCTTTTGTTTCCCTCCATGCTCTCTTCAGGTGCTGGGCATTGAACCTAGGGCTTCATGTGTGTTAGGCAGGCCCTCCAGCACTGTGATACCTTCCTCAGGCCACATTTTTCTTACACAAATTTTGATCTTTAAAGTCACTGAGAGATGGGAGGGTAAACATTAACATATTTCTTTTTTTCAATAGGAAATAGGAAAGAGAACTGAACTTGGTCGTTTGACCAAGGTAGAAAGTGGCAGAATTCTTGAAATGTAAATTTTTTTACATTGAAATGTAAATTTTTTCTCTGCCATGTAAGTTTTTTTTTCTTTTTCGAGACGTGGTCTCACCATGTAGTTCAAGGCTGACCTTGAACTTGTAGCAATCCTCTTGCTTCAGCCTCCTTAGTGCTGGAATTACAGCATGTGCCACCACACCTGGCTTTCCATGTGAATTCTTAGTGATGTTACCACCTTTTGGCAGCCCATTTCCGTATATGCTCTGGATTCTGGGAGATTTTTCTTTAGATTGAGATGTGGTTGTCTCTCTAAAAATGTTCTTTAGGGCCATATAGAACAAATCTACTCCTGTTCTCTGTGGCAGTTCTTCAGATCTTGAAGATTTGTGGATCATAGTACATATTTCTGGTGCCAGTAGTCTCCCTTAGACTTTAAATAGACTCTTCATCTTGCCAGGCCCCTACCAGTCAGCTTCCCTCATTTACTTGACTCTTTGAGGCTTCCATAGGCATGGAGATTGCCATCCTTTCATTGGTCCTCTGTTCCGTGAACTAAATACTCTTTTTTTCATAGGTGGTTTCTGATTTGACAGGTTTAAGTCTGGTTGCCAGCTTGTGAGTCCTTTGCCCTCATTTACTTTGGTAATGGCCTTCGAGCAGCGCTCTCGGAGCAGTGCAGGGTGCTGTCTACAGTGCTGGCTGGCTGTCACCTTCATCCCTTTTCCACACTCCACTTAGTGCTTAATACAAGCAAAACAAAAGTTGGTAGGTTTTTTTCCACAACAGTTGTGTGCACTTGACTCACTGAAATCACAACCTCGTGTGTGCTGTGCTGTGAAGCTCAATCATTTCCACGTCATTTTGAGATCTCAGTGCTGAACTTTGTCTTTATCTCTATTAAATTTCCTCTATAGAAATTCCAGACTGATAAAAGATTTTTTTGTAACTTGGGTTTCCTCTCAATCTGAACTTACTCCTCCCAGCACAACTTCCTTTATTTCTGAAGCTGTAAAATATAAACGTACTGTGGTTTTGAATGGAAAAAATAGTTGATGAGGTCCCAAGCCATTCTGAATGGATTCAGTGGAAAATTAAGGGGAGGCCTTTAAAGGGAAGCATTGTTTGAGATCGTGGAAGTGAAAGGAGGAGAAAATGTTGGGAATAGCGTTGCTGCTTGAGTCTATATGTTGGTGAATTTTTTCCCTCATCAAATGTGTTTCCTGGGTGCAAGGCAGTTTGTAAATGGTGAGACTTTAGAACCTAAAAGGATCTTTGAGGTCAGCTAGCCCAAGTCTTCAATTTACAGGTTAAAAAAGGACCAGGTGCTTGCTTATGAGCAAGAAATTGTGAGGTTAGGAGCCTCTGTAGATCAGAAAGACAGTAGTGATACAGGGAGAGCAAAACCGGAGTTGAAAGTCGAATTCATGCATGGAAGCTGAGTAGGTTGCCTGTGCCATAAGCTGATTTATGTATGGCTTAGCAAGCTTTTGCTTTAGTTTCTCCATTCCTTTTAGGGAGGCCAAGAACACTAATATCATTTGTCTGCCCCCACAGCATATCATAAAACCCATGTTTTCTTGAGAAATGGAAATGTTGGAGAGATCAGTTTGTAATCTAGGCACTTGGCATCAAGTTGGAGTCCTGGGAAAATATGTTCGTGAACTCCACCTGCTTATCTTATTAAAACTTATTTCTACATATTTTCCTTTGTTTATGAAAGTGCTACCTTCTCATTTTTAGGAAGGAGAGAGAAAATTTTGAAGAGTGTAAAAGTTGCTTATAATTCCATAATCTAGAAGTACCATTTTGATCTTTTTGCTTCTACTTGTTTTTGTGCTCAGAAAATTTACATTTTAAACTTTTTTTATGACACTGGTTACATGGTTTTTACATCTGTATTTTCCCATGTAACATTACATTCTGAACATTTTTCCCATTTGATTTAAAATCATTGAAGAGTTTACTGACAGCGTGATGGCCAGATTAATTGACTTTAAAATCATACTTCATATTTAATCTTGCTCCTCTTTTGGAACAGTTAATTTACATATTATATACTGTCTGTTTTGTACTGAAGTGTTTGCATCTTTACATGCACATCCTTGTTTACCTAGAACATATTCTTTGGAAGTAAAATTGCTGTCAAAGATACAAAAATCTGACTTGTCACAAAGGAGAAATGACTTTTCAGTTGCCTCCCCATTAACACCAGGCAAAAGACCTGCCACACTAGCTGCTAGCAGAGTTCTCGGGTGTGCTCTGCCTCACTACCTTTGCTTGAATGCTTTTTTTTGAGAAAGTCTTGCTGCGTATTCAGACTGACCTTGAACTCAAAGTGATTTGCCCACTTCCGCCTCTGGGTGCTGGGTTTACAGACGTGTGCCACCATACTGGATTGTTAATTTTTGAAGTTAACTTTTTTTTCCCTCATTCACGATTGTTTTTAAGACTAATTTCTGGAAGTGGAATTGCCGGCTCAGTTTCAGTGGCTTTATGACCTAGAAAGGTGTGCCAGCATGCAGGCCCTGCAGAGCGTGTGGGGATTCTTGCCCTGGACCTGAGTAGCACCAGATGTAGTAATTCACAGTTGTTTGCTGACTTGTGGTAGAAAGTGGCTCAGTATCATGTTTGAAATGTACATTTCTTTGATTGTTAGGAAGGTTCAACATTTAAATGTTTTATCATTCGAACTCCTTTTTGTGTAACTTCTGTATGTATCCCTTGACTGTTGTACTGCTTTTGCTTTTTTCACTGGGCTATGTTGCAGATACTTCCCCAGTCTTCTAAACAAGTTTCAGGGTTTTTTACCCCTTATAAATAACACAAAATCCTGTGATTCTCAGATATTAAAATCTGAGTTTTTATGGACTCTGCTTTTGCTTGGAATCCTAGGAAAGTGGCTCTGCTTCTCTGGAGATGAAATTACATGTTTTTTTCTTTTCTGTTTTTCTCCTTTTCTTGTAGCTCTTTTATTACAATTCTTCAATTTGTCTCCCCCACCCCCACCCCCAGTACTGGAGATTGAGCCCAGGGAGTGCTGAGCTGCATTCCCAGATCTTATTTTAAATTTCGAGAATATTAGTTGGGCGTGTGGCTCACACCTGTAATCTCAGCACTTGGGAGGCTAAGGCATGAGGATCTTTTTGAGTTTGAGACCAGCCTGGGCTACAAAGTGAGCTCAAGGCCAGCCTGAACTACATGTATAGTGAGACTGTTTCCCAAAAAGAGCAAAAAAAAAAAAAAAAAAAACAACCCTCAAGACTATGTCTAAGTTCCCAGCCTGGTCTTGAATTTAGGATCCTTCTGCATCAGTCTTCTGGGATTATAGGTCTACATCACCAGTCCCAGCTGGGATTTTTTTCTTTTTTTTTCTTGATTACCAGGGATTGAACTGAAGACCTCACACTTGCAAAGCAGGTGCTTACGCCGTTGAGCTAAATACCCGGCCCTGGGACTTATTTTTAAATTTGTTTTTTTTCATCAAGAAACCTGATTTTGTTTTCTAAATAGATGCTTATGACATTATTGATTAAATGTCTACCATTGTATCCTTTTAATATATAAGATATTTTTAAATTCCAAAAATAATACATATTGCATAAAATGAATTCAGATGAAATACAGTTTGTAAAGCAAGCAAGTAGACAGTGATTAGTGCTGAACAGAGCCCAAGGTCATAGAGACCTGATTTCCGTCTGGCTGCTCAGCTTGCTCTACTGTCTTGAACAATTACTTAATAGAGGTAACCTCTGATTTCCCGCCCCTCCATTTGTGAAGTAGAAATAACACCTGCTCCTGTGTGGCTGACAGGATGGGGTGCTGTGCCTGAGTTGTGTTACCTGGGGCACTCTGCCTGTCACACTGAAGGCACCTGAAGTGTGGGTACCATCATGCCTTCCCTGATCGGCCATGGCCGTGTGTCATAGCCGCAGACTTTCTCCTCTCCGTGAGTTCGGGTATGCTGCTGTTGGTCCTTGTCTGTTGATTCAGATGCCAGCAGTTCTGCATTAGACTAGTACTCTTGGAGTTGGAGTTGTGTGCTCTGCCTTAAAATTACCTCGGAACTTTGCCAAACTTTCAAAGCTTGGGCCCTGCCCTGGAGCATTCTGATTCAGTAAGTGTAGAGGGGCTCAGTTTATAATTTGAAAAACATCCTTTAAGTGAGTTGTGAATGATTTGTGAAACTAGTTAAAAACTCATTGGTCAGACAGTAAGATTTTGATTTGTTTGATGTTAAGAAACTGGAGGGAGGGAAACAGATACCAGTAATGGTATAGTTTTTAAATTGAGGACTTATCCTGGAAGTAGACTTCCAGGGTTAGGTTAGGTTTACTGGTACCTGAATAGGTACCAGTAATCTCAGTTTACTTATTAAGACCTATGTACAACTGAGCAACAGAGGAAGTCTACCTATCAATGGGTTCCTTTTGTGTATTTTGAGATTTGTCTGCTAATTACATTTGTGGAAAACCTCTGATCTTTAAAATTTTCTCTAGAGCCCAAAGAATAAGACATTCCTTGTTTAACTATTGAATTTGGGCCCTGTGAATAGGTTGTTAGCAAATAGGTCATTAAATGAGAAATTGTATGTAGAATGCATATTACAATATTTCAAAGAAATGGTCATAAGCTCCAATTTGATGGCTTTGCTTTTATTTACATAACCTTTACATGCAGTACTGTAATGTATATCAGAACCTGAAATTGCTGTACAGTATAATTAGCAAAAATTACAGTGCCATATAAACAAAATGTACATTGAGGCTTTATAAACAAGAAAAACAGCACACACAAAAGGTAAGTCTGAACAACAGGCTTAGTTTTGTCTTGTCTTGTCTTGTCTTTTGAGCCAAGATCTCAAAATGTGCATGCTGGTCTTGAACTTGCTTATATAGCCCAGGCTGGCTTGAACTCAGGGTGATCCTCCTGCCTCAGAGTCCTGTGTGCTGGGATTACAGGCATGTGCCACCACACCTGGCAAAGGCTTGGTCTTAAATCCAAACAGTGTGAAACATGCAGGTTGTTAAATGAAGAATATCTGTACTTGTTTTTTCCTTTCTAAAATTTCCTCGCATAAGAGTAGCTTGACTCTGTGGTCATCTGATATTGTAGTCTTGACTCTGATTCAATATGACAAGGCACAACCAATTTTCATATTTGATTTGGGTTTTTAATTAATGATGATTTTCTGTGTCCCTTTTTTTGCACCACGGTTAAGTTTATGTGTAAAAAACCTGGTTGTACTGTAAAAAACACATGGTCTTGATCTCCCCTAACTTGTGAATAGTATTAATTCAATTTTTACTAGCCATTCTTTACCTATAATTAACTTCCTGGGAAAGTACCTTTTGTTTGTTTAAACAATAAGAGAGAGGCCAGAATCTTAACAGTGATAGTTTAGGGGAATTCGTTTAGTCTTTATTAGCCTACTTCCTGATTTCATGAAATAGGTATTACCTTGATATGACAGACTTTTTATCATTTCTGTGCTTATGAAGTCAGAAAATGATTTATTTTTGGATTGTTAGTATTTTTTTTTTAAAGTAGGGTATCGTGGCACACTGCTGTGAGTTTGAAGTCAGCCTGAGCTGCGTAAGGAGACCCTGTCTCAAACAACAAAAGCCTTAGAAGTACTGCTTGCACCAGCCTTTTTACTTAATTGGAAGGATTTTGCTGATGACAGAACAATATGTGCAACTTTCAGTGGACCTGGCATCTGGCTTGTAATGCCAGTTGGGAGAAAAAGAGAAAACATTCTTTTTTTTTGAAATAGGGTCTCATGCAGTTCAGGCTAGCTTTGAACTTGCTATGAAGCCCAGGCTGGTCCCCAACTTGCAGCAGTGCTGCTTGCTCAGCCTTAGGAATACTGGGACTATAGGCGGTGGCCACCATGCCCAGCTGAGAAAACAGTCTTATATAGGTATTTATGAGTAGAGGGGTGACAGGGTCTGGGTACCTTCTAACTTGCCCCTTCATGTTTTTGGAGTCGGTGCTTTCAGCTTCTCAGGTGGGAGGAGGAAGAGAGAGTCCATACTTGTTAGTAACTGCCTGGTGCTATGAGTGACACATTGCTTCTAGTCACTTCCCATAGGCAAAAACTGGTCCAACCAAACTGTAAGACAGAATAGGAAATATAGTGGAGCAAGTAGATATTTGGTAGGTGATGATTATTGCTGTCACATCAGTACTGGCAAGCTGTTGGTAATGTGATTTATACTGCTGCTAGGAAGATAGATTATCATCTTCCTAGTAAGCAGTAACTTAAGAAATTTTAGTGATCATCTTGTTTACTTTTCTCTTATTGCTGAAACAAAATATCTGATGTCCAAAATTAGGGAAGGAAAAGTTTATTTAGCTTACAGTTTTTGGAGGTTTCAGTCCATACTCAGCTGGCTCCAAGTCAGGGTGGCATGGCAGAGGGGTGACCATTAATGGTGGCCACAAGCGACAAGAGCGAACAGGGTAAAAAAGGGGAAAAGCACCCTTCCTTCCCTCCCTTATATTGTATGCTGGCTCCCCACCCTTAGGCAAGTGCAGCACTGACACCACCAATCCAGCGCTAGACAACAAGCCAATCACAAATGCTACATTCAGCCACCTCCATGACTGTGTGAGGCTTTAGGGGAACATCCAGACACAAACCATAGCAGGAATCTTTTTCTGACACAGCAGTTACACATTAAAAAATTCTGTGAATATGTAAAGACAGTTATAGGACTATTGCTTATAAGCATTGATTATAGTAATGAAAAATTGGAAACAAGTTGAATATCTAATGAAAGAGGACAGGTTAAATAAATAGGTCTTTCTGTATTATGAGAGGATATTCGGCTGCTAATGATGAGGGGCAGTAGTCTGTGATAGAAAAAAAAAAGCAGCTTACAAAAAACAGCATATGGTGTCCCATTTTTGTAAGTATATAAGTAGAAAAAAAGTGGAAACCTCTGCTTTTGGCACAGTAGATAACTATTACCCCCCTGCTTCCCAATGCATATTGTGCTCTTCTGGAAGAAAGGTAAATCCTCATTAAAGTAAAGAAGCAGAGGGTAGGGAAAAGTTAGGGTTGAAAAGCAAAGCGTCCAGTGAGCAGTTTGATGCTGCATGCTTTAGTGCTTTTCTTTAGTTTTAGTAACTTGTGCTTTAATTTTTTCAGAGATAAGCGGTTAAGACTTGGGTTTGTGAGCATCAGGGTTGAGATCCTAGGCAAGATTTGGATCTTTAAAAGGCTGAATGTTTAGCACACAGATGGACTACAAAACACTATGCACACATAAAAGAAGGTTGTCTTACTCTGGACCCTGGATTGGTGGGGAGGAGATACCCACCGAGAACTCAGGACCATGGGTTTCTGCCACGTG
The DNA here is from genome assembly GCA_004027295.1 of Dolichotis patagonum. Classification (NCBI taxonomy): domain Eukaryota; kingdom Metazoa; phylum Chordata; class Mammalia; order Rodentia; family Caviidae; genus Dolichotis; species Dolichotis patagonum. The sequence goes on along the minus strand of PVJX010013403.1, from coordinate 14,774 downwards.
GATTTTGGGTTCACATTTATACTTGTACGGGGAGTCTCCATATGGAGAAATAGACATAAAAGTTGTCTAAGGCTGTTGCTATGATAGAGGTGTCCGTTAAACAAAAACTCTACCATGGTGATGCATTCTGAATCTAGGGCAAATGTATTTTCTAGAAATCACCCAAAGAGGAACTCAATACAAAATTACAAAGTTGAGAGCAAACAGTCTACCTTCTGTTTGTAAGCAGGCATCAGCAGACAGAGCAAAGTAAACCCATGAAAAGAAGGAATGGAAAACATGAGAAAGAACAAGGTGTTGTTATGAAAAAAAAAAAGGTCGTGTTTTTAAGTTAGCAGAACTTCTGGAAGTGTAAAATAATTATTAAAATTAAAACCCAGCAGGTAGAATAAATAGTAGTTTCCACAGAGAAGAGAGAATTAATGAACTAGATGAGAAGTGTGACCTGTTGACCTAATCTGGGTAGTGGCATTTTTTTTAGTAGCCTACAAAGTAAGAATGTTCTTTACATGTAAAGGGTTGTTTAGAAAGAAAAAGACAAAATATGCTATAGAGATTGTATGTAATCTAGAAAGCCTAAAATATTAACTGTGTTCTAACTTGTTCAGTAAAAAGATACACAGTAAAAAAAACAAAACAAAACAAAACAAAACAAAAAACCCTAAATTAGATGTGAGGAAATTTCTAGGACTTGGAAGTTTTGTTTGTTGTACTGGGGACCAAACCCAGGGCTTTTGCACTGAGCTACCACCCCAGCCCATTTTGAAATTTTCAGACAAAGTCTCACTCAGTTGTGCAGGCTGGGTGCAAACTTATGATCCAACTTAATTCAGGCCTCTCAGAGTGCTGGAATTATACTAAGACTGAGAAAGTTAAAGAATCTGGAGCCAAAACTAAAATAAAAAACCCCACAAAATTTTGTAAGTTAATGCGTTGCAAGACCCCTAAGACAAAAAGATGCTTAAAACAACTAGAATGAAAGGTCAGATTGCCCCCAAGATATAATTGGACTGCTGTCTCACTTTTCCATGGCTGTAAAGAAATACAGAGGATTTCCAAAGTGTCGGTGGAGAAGTAAAGGCTAGCATTATATATTTAGCTAAGGCTTCATTTGAGATTTAGGGTGAAATCATTCCTCACTGAAGAACTACTGCTAGAAAAAGGAAACAATCAGAAGGAAGGAGTGAAATGCAAAAAGGACTGTACAAGTAAGCAAGGAAGTTGGTCATTGTGTGGGTGAAATCAAAGCAGACATGGATTATGCTGCTGAGAACATACAGAAATGAAGTAGGGCTATGGTGTTAGTTAATAATGGCATATAATATGGTACAAGTGATTGTAGGTAGTATTCTAAGAATCTTTTATTAATTGAGCGAGAGAGGAAATGCTAGAAATATTAAGCTTTCTACTTGGTTAATGATGCATGAATGCATGATACACTTTAAGGTTAAGCGCCAAAGAGAAATTGAATACAGTCCTCAGGAAGGAATTGGTTCCAGGGTCTCCTGTGGATGCCAAAATCTGCAGATACGTAGGATGTTTATATTGAAATGGCATAGTGTTTGCATTTGTTTACAGACATCCTCCTGTGTACATTCAGTCATCTCTAGATTACCTACACCAGTGTATTAGTCTGCTTTCTGTTACTGTAATGAAATACTTGCAGCTGAGAAATATTTGAAGAAATTTATTTAGTGTAGAGAGGCCACACTGACTCCATTTTGTCCCAGACACATCTGGTCGACAATGTTATGGGAAAAAGTGCAGGCTTGAAACATTGCCTCCACCCCAAGGTAAAAACATGAGGTCCTGGAAGAACAAGAAGAAAGCAAGTTATATAATGTAAGCATGCACAATTTGAGTTTCTTTGTTGTTTATCTCAATAAAAGCTACTTGCTTAGGCTGACTGGACGGCAGCCATTTTGCTGACCCTTAGTGTGTTTATTTTCCTTTTGCTTGCAGAACCTCAACAATTTAGCTTATATTTTTGGAGTTTGAAAGTCCAAACACTATAGTGCTGGCTCTGGCTAAGGTTTCTTTCACTGTGTCACCTCCACAGATGGCCCAATTATTGAAATTAGCAGATAAAGAATTCAATTCATATAAATATGCAAAAGAAAATAGAAGAAAACTGGGCATGGTGGCATAGGCTTGTCAGCCTCCAGTCCCAGTATTCTGAGAGGCTAATGCAGGAGCCTGTCAAGTTGGAGCCCAACTTGGGCAGCTTTTAGTGACATGGCACGACCTTGTATCCAAAAAAAAAAAAAAAAAAAGGAAGGATAGGAGAAAAAATTGAGAATTTATTTGGTGGAATTAACAGACTGAAGAATAGATTAGAGAGCTCAAAGATAGATGAACTAAAATCATTCAATCTGAAGCACTATTACGTGAGATAAAATAACTGATTTAGAGTAATAATACAAAGGACAAATTGGTGGAGAGTATAATAAGATTTGGCATTGTGATTTGGGGGTCAGGACTTTAAGGTGAAGGTAGTCAAATAAAAGAAAGGCATAAATAATAAACCATAATTACTGTTACAAACATAATTGTTTTAAGTATGAATTGGCAAGATTTAGCAGGAGATTAGATGTGGATGTAAGAAGTTGAAGGAATTAAAAATAACCCCAAGGTTTGTAGCCCATGTGTAACCTCCTTTGTGCCGGATGCTGTGCGGTGTTATTTACTATCACTGATTTTTATAGCAGTCCTGAACATAGGTGTTATCTTTTTACTGATGTATCAAACAAACTGCGCTGGGGGAATAGCTGGGTGGAGCGCTTCCCTAGCGTGTGCAGTCTCCAGCACCACCTCCAAAGGTCGAAGCGGACAGGCAGGCTTGGAGTTGGGGAGGTGGATGATGGGTGATGGTTGAAGCCTCTAAAGCAGATGCACTCAGAAACAGATGGTGTGAGAGCCTTGAGGGAGGAAGTGACCCCAGGCAGATAGGGAACGTGAGTTAGGGAGAGGGTGGCTGGAACACCAAAACACAAATGTGGAAGTGATCATTCACTTAACCGCTTAGAATGTCCTGATTCAATGCTGGGTGCTGGTGATGCAAATGCAGCAGAGGTTGGAACCTGCAGAGTTCCTGCCCTCAAAAAGTAGGTTTTGGTGGGGAAGGTGGTAATGGATGAGTGCATGGAAAGATGCTATGAAGGAAATCAGTAAGTTAATGTCAGAAAGCATTAGACAGCGAGAAAAGTGCTTTGGAATGAAAAACATCAAGAAAATTGACCCAATAGGGTAACAGCCACCGGGACAAAGCAGGGCTGGGAGTGAGTGGGTATTACCCACAGAAAGAACAGCAAGGGCGAAGGTTCTGGGGTGGTTACAGAACTTCGGCGCTGCTGAGAAGTTGCCAGGTGGCCAGTGTAGCTGCAGCTGAGTGAGCAAGGCAGATAGTGATGGTGGATGAGATTGGACATCGGAGGCTGGTCAGGAAGGGCCTGGCAGTGCGGTGGGAAGCCGCCAAAGCTGTATGGGAAAGGATGAGGCAAGTCTAGTTCATGTTTGGAGAGAGTTCTAGTTGCTGTGTGGAGTGTGTTGCAGGGACAAGAATGGAGCGCTAAGGTAGCGCTATGTGCTGTGGTGCCTGAGAATTAGAAAGATATGTATACTGTGTTGGATCAAATGTCTCTAGAAGCTGGGCCTGGTGTAATCCCAGCACTCTGGAGGCTGAGGCAGGAGGATTGCTGTGAGTTCAATGCCAGCCTGAACTGCATAGTGAGACAAGCATCTCTGGAGAGTGCTCCTTGTCAGTGTTGCAGTGCCACACATAGTCCTCCATCCTAGTAGCTCATTGTCAATTCCTGGAGAATGACAGGAGAGACTCTCAGGGCTCTTTTTGTTTTGTATTTGAAATAATCTAATTAGCTGTATAGGACTGTAAGTTAATGCCATTGGGCACTGATGACACTTTCGCCTTATTCCAGTAAAAGAGATGAAACTTAATAGGGATACATTTCTTTTGAGTCATTGTTGAATTATTGGTTTCCATTAGAACATTTGTTCACACTCTGCTCTGCATGTAAATTGGTTGCACCAGAAATTTTAGACTAAATAGTCTCCACATGACTTTTAAAAAATATTTGTTTAGATTCTGTAATTTTTGAGTTTTTGGTGTGAAAAATTTCAAACAAGCAGAAGCCAACACATATTGTTGTAAACCTCCATATCTACCTGTCATTTTACATGAATGGCAGTCAGCTCATGGCTGGAGTTGGGCCATCTGTTACTCTTAGATACTCTTCACCATCTTCCTCTCTAGGTTTGTTGTCTCACCCCTCAGTAACCCTGTATATACTTACACAAGGCATTTTAGTATTTTGTCTCGTTCCCTTCTTGTGCACATGGTAGGTGTTGTATACTTAGTTTACCCCTGAAAGTCCCACTTTACACCTGCTGTGCTACTGTGTTTTATTGGCATCTCTGGAGTAAATTGGAATGCTGCGATATGTATGCATAAGAGAAGCCTTTTCAGAGGGATAGTAAGGAAATTCTGTAACAGTATCTTCAATATTGAATATTTTTCTAATGGTATGACACTTTACTGTTTTCTTTTTAAATCAGGAGAGCAGGTCTTGGTGTTCACTCTTTCAAGAAATCTTATATGGAAGTATGCTGCATAAGCCAGAGAAAGGAAGGATCCCGGCACATAGGGTAAGAAGGGGAGGGCCCTCTGTACTACCTTGATTTTTATCTTCCTTATTTTTTTCTCTTCCATTCTTCTTTGTTATGATTTGATCATCAGTGCAGCTATGAAAGAGAGATTATGTTTTAAATTAGATTTTATTGGTATGTTTTCGATATATATAGTGATCACATTCATCATATTTGTATCTATACATGATATAACTTTTTCCCAATTCCCTGACTCTTCTTTCAACCCCTCTTCCCCTCCCCATTTTTCCCTTCTTCCCCAAAAGAGAGATTTCTTGGATCAACAGGATAGTGGGAATGCTTCCTTATGTTCTTTGGGACGCTTGTCAGGCTGTAATTATCCAAGTTTAGATAATCCAAACAAGTCTTTTCCAGAGTAAATTTTTGTGTTGTCTCCGCCATCTTACCACTTGCTGTGCTTATAACGCTGTTATCAACTTTGTGTTGTTACTTAAAGAGAAAGAAGATTCTCATCAAGTTTGTAGTTACGCATTTTGAACAAAAGTAGAAGCTGGAGAGCATAGTTGAGGCTCTGTGAGAGTACTTATTTTACGCTACCTTGTCATAGTATCCTTGATGTTTGTTTATAGTATGTCGCTTAGGCTAATGAAATTCTGTGATCAAGGACTGTTACACATTGTACAATTTTTTATTTTTTATTTATTTTTTATTGGTACCAGGGATTGAACTCACGACTGTGCGCTTGCAAGGCAGGCGCTTATGCTGCTGAGCTAAATCCCCAGCCTGTTACACATTCTAGAGTCTTCCACAATGACAATAGCATGTCTTGGAGATATATATATATATACATATATATATATTTTTAAGCCATTTTTTAGCATTTTAATGAGTCCCCTGTCCTGTGGCTTGAAGCCACCAGGACACAGGCCCTTTCCCCCAACACCTTGAATCTTTTCCTTAGCTCCTCTGCTGAAGAATTTGACCTTCACAATGACAGGCTGCTTTGGGAGCTTTCCCTTCCCAAGAACTCTGTAGTAGCCTGGTCACACTACATCAGTGATGGGAGCTACTCCAGTCTTATTTTTGGCAGCATTTGCTCGTGTTTGCTCACCGACCACCGTCCACACTTTATCAAGGTTGACAGCTGGGCAGAAGCTCTGGTTTTTCTTTAAGTGGTAATGCCTCATACCAGGCTTCCCAGAGTAACCAGGTGGTATTTGTTAAAGTTGATCCCGTGGTGTGGCAGAGTGTAGCATTACCCCGGCTTCCGGGTACTTCCGGTACTTGCAGATGCAGCCATGGCTGTGGCTCACATGACCCTGAAGCTTCTAGGTATTTCTTAGTCTGGATGGCATGTCAGTGGCTGAGATGAAAGAGCTGTCTCAGATATGTTAAGGGTGTGGTGAATATTGTTTTTATGTGTAAGAAATGAATGAAAGAAGTAGAGAATGTTCTTTGCATGGCATATTATGATTGATTTCTGTGTTAGATTCAAGGGGAAAGCAGATAAAAACGTTTTTAAAGCTGTGATCATAAAGCTTGGTGAGAGCACAAGACTGGCAGTGTTGTTCACAATTAACTAGCCTCAAGTGCTTGCCCATCTTCCCAGTTCATTTTCATTGCTGCACATTGTCTTATCCCCATGCACTTGCTTCCATTTTAGAGGCTGGGGACACTAGGGAATGAGGTCTGGTAGCAAATCTGACCCTCAAGGATATGAAGTCATGCCTCTCGTTCCTAAATATAGTGCTGTTCTAAAAGACCTTGTTACTATTTCTGTTTTAAGGAGGAGCACTTGATGTCTGCTAATGGAAGATAGATAGAAGCAAATTGGGAAATACCTTTTACTCTGGATTCCTGTCCCAGCTACTGGATGAAGAGCAAAAGCATTCTCTTTAACTCTTTTCCAGTCTAAATTGAGCTTCTCAAAGTCTTTTTCTTTTGCTGAGTAGATCAAAAGGAAACTTTCATGTTCAGGGTGAATGTAGCCACCAGGGTTGAATAGGAGATAGGATCTGAGGATGATGCCCAGGCCTCAGATAACAAATTGGTCTTGTAGACATCTTCATCCACTGTTGATTTTAGTAGACGTCATTGCATAGAGTTCTTGTACCATTCTTGATTGAGTGATATAAGAAGAGGCTGGGTAGAGGCATACAGACTGAAGCTCTTTAGGGACTTGTATCCCTTTCTTACTAACCACAAGTAATATGCCCACACTAGAGAGAAGCTCTGCTTTGGATTTAAGAGGGTTCTTTGAGACACACTGAACATAATCGTTTCAAAACTGACATGCTTTTCTTTCTTTTGCAGGGCTGATTGTTGGCAGTGACATTGATAAGAGGCTGATATTTTTAACCGCAGCTGTTCTAACCAGCTACTGTATAATCTATCCCGGAAGTTGGACACTCAGAATTTACTGTACTGTGAGCAGAAACTATGCATTTGTGTGGGTCAGCAAAACCAAAGAATAAGAGCTATGGCAGCTGAAAAGGTCTGTCTGATTCCAAGGTATTTTTCCTGGGCTTCATCATCAGAGACCTTCTCCCTTTCATCTTGGCAACAGTGTGGCACCTTTTGTTTGAGGAAGATTAAGGACATGTTCTTTGGTTCACAAGTGGAATTTAAAATCTACCAGAACAGGGTCAGAGACTGTTTCAGTCACAGCTGAGGAAAATGGAATTTCCATTTTACTTGGTGCCTTGTACAGGAACTACACTAACTCTTCTGGAAACATCTGAGTGAGAAGAGGTTGAATTTCGCCGAATCAAAACTCATGGTGATGGCGAGTGATCCACCGTGATCGGAGAGGGCAAGCGCCTCAAAGAACTCATGACGGGTTATGCCATGTTGCGGAGTGGGGGTGCGGGGAATGGAGGTCAGACATGTATGTTACGCTGGTCCAACCGCATCCGGCTCACATGGCTCAGTTTTACACTCTTCGTCATCCTGGTTTTCTTCCCCCTCATTGCTCACTATTATCTCACCACTCTGGATGAGGCAGATGAGGCAGGCAAGCGGATTTTTGGGCCCCGGGCTGGCAGTGAGCTCTGTGAGGTGAAGCACGTGCTGGATCTCTGCCGCATCCGTGAGTCTGTGAGCGAGGAGCTCTTACAGCTGGAAGCCAAGAGGCAGGAGCTGAACAGTGAGATCGCCAGACTGAACCTGAAGATCGAAGCCTGTAAGAAGAGTATTGAGAACGCCAAGCAGGACTTGCTGCAGCTTAAGAACGTCATCAGCCAGACGGAGCACTCTTACAAAGAGCTGATGGCCCAAAATCAGCCCAAACTCTCTCTGCCCATCCGATTGCTCCCGGAAAAGGATGATGCTGGTCTTCCTCCTCCAAAGGCCACGTGGGGCTGCCGACTGCATAACTGTTTTGACTATTCTCGTTGTCCTCTTACTTCTGGTTTTCCAGTGTATGTTTATAATAGTGACCAGTTTGCTTTTGGCAGCTACTTAGACCCCTTGGTCAAGCAGGCTTTTCAGGCAACCACGCGCACTAACATCTATGTTACAGAGAATGCAGACATTGCTTGTCTTTATGTGATTTTAGTGGGAGAGATGCAGGAGCCAGTAGTACTGCGGCCTGCTGACCTTGAGAAGCATTTGCATTCTCTCCCACATTGGCGGACAGATGGACACAACCATGTCATCATCAATCTGTCGCGGAAGTCAGACACCCAGAATTTACTGTACAACGTGAGTACAGGCCGTGCCATGGTGGCTCAGTCCACTTTCTATGCTGCCCAGTACAGGGCTGGCTTTGACTTGGTAGTCTCTCCTCTAGTTCATGCCATGTCAGAACCCAACTTCATGGAAATTCCGCCACAGGTGCCAGTGAAGCGGAAGTACCTCTTTACCTTCCAGGGTGAGAAGATTGAATCCCTGCGATCCAGCCTTCAGGAGGCCCGCTCCTTTGAAGAAGAAATGGAGGGTGACCCCCCTGCCGACTATGATGATCGGATCATTGCCACCCTCAAGGCGGTACAGGACAGCAAACTGGATCAGGTCCTGGTAGAATTTACCTGCAAAAACCAGCCAAAGCCGAGTTTGCCTACTGAGTGGGCACTGTGCGGGGAACGGGAGGACCGCCTAGAGCTGCTGAAGCTCTCCACCTTCGCCCTCATCATCACTCCTGGGGATCCCCGCCTGTTGATTTCCGCTGGGTGTGCCACACGGCTCTTCGAAGCCCTGGAGGTTGGTGCTGTCCCAGTTGTGCTGGGGGAGCAAGTGCAGCTTCCGTACCAGGACATGCTGCAGTGGAACGAGGCGGCCCTGGTGGTGCCCAAACCACGTGTTACCGAGGTTCACTTCTTGTTACGAAGTCTCTCTGACAGTGACCTCCTGGCCATGAGGCGCCAAGGTCGCTTTCTCTGGGAGACATACTTTTCCACCACTGACAGTATTTTTAATACCGTGCTGGCTATGATTAGGACTCGCATACAGATCCCAGCTGCTCCCATACGGGAAGAGGTAGCAGCCGAGATCCCTCATCGTTCAGGCAAGGCTGCCGGAACAGACCCCAACATGGCCGACAACGGGGACCTGGACCTGGGCCCAGTAGAGACCGAGCCGCCCTATGCTTCCCCCAAATACCTCCGCAACTTCACTCTCACCGTCACTGACTTCTACCGCAGCTGGAACTCAGCTCCGGGGCCTTTCCATCTTTTCCCCCACACACCCTTTGACCCTGTGTTGCCCTCAGAGGCCAAGTTCTTGGGCTCAGGAACTGGATTTCGGCCTATTGGTGGCGGAGCTGGGGGGTCTGGTAAGGAGTTTCAGGCAGCACTTGGAGGCAATGTGCCCAGAGAGCAGTTCACAGTGGTGATGCTGACTTATGAGAGGGAGGAAGTGCTCATGAACTCTCTGGAGAGACTGAATGGCCTCCCTTACCTGAACAAGGTGGTGGTGGTGTGGAATTCCCCCAAGCTGCCCTCCGAAGACCTTCTGTGGCCCGACATTGGAGTCCCCATCATGGTAATGGAAGAATGGGCAGTTTGTTTTACTGCATGAAATGGTATTTCACTTCTGATGCCTTTTCCGCTTTCTTTACTTGAAGCGTCCTAACTTTCAGTAGAGAGGGATATACATACACCTTTGTTTTTAAACGTGTGTGCATTCCTTTCCCTGTGAAGTTTCTGCTTGCCATTTCCATTGCTGCTACTCACTCCCCACATCTAAGGCCTCGACAGCAGAAATTGGTACCGGCCCCATGGAGGTTTATAAACCCTGTCGGTTGTCCCATAGACTTCTTCCAAGCTGGTAAGTTTAATAGCGATGGGGAAACTCACGTTTAGGAAGAATGTAAGACGGGCATAATAAATAGTAAGTGTGATATGTGTCATTATCATTATGTCTTCATTTTATATCTGTGGGAACTGAGGCTTAGAGAGGTTAATTAATTTCCTCAAGGCCATCATGAGTCATGGAGCTTTATTGTGTCTAATTCCAGAATTTGCAGTTTTAATTACTCCGAAAGGATTGGGGAAGGAGACCCTGTCGCTTTCCAGGGTCCTGTGGAAGCCTGCTGGAAATCTGGAGTTTGATACTTGGAATTGAAGATCCTGGACCTTCTTTTTTACAATGTCCTGAAGGTTCTTTCTAATTCCTTACTCCATCTCTTAGGATTAGATGATGTATTTTATAGGAAAAACAGCAGCTCAGTATACAGGATAGGGCATTCTTTCTGAGGGCTTTAAGTTAAACTTGGCAATCTAGAAGTGCAGCCCAACTCTTTAATGTAGGCCTTAGAGCTGATCTTAAGCAGACTGTCACCTACTTACTCTGAATGATACTTTCCAGGAAAAGGTAGTAAAGAATGACAGAAAGACCTGATGGGCTATGTGTTATTAGAATTTTAAGAAAATTGGTATTTTTTAGAGTCAGTCTGAAAAAGATGTTTGAACTAGTCTAGTTTTTTTTAAAAAAATATTTCGTTGGAGAACGAAATATTTCTATTGGATTCCGTTGGATTCACGTGAAATACTTTTTGTGCAGTAGCATGTAGTAATGGAAAAAGTCTGAGTTCTAGAGTGATGCAGACCTGGGAATAAATAGTCGTTTTGTGAGCTTTAATAAGTTGATTAGCTTCTTTGAGCTCAGGGCTAAAGACTACTAAAAGGTTAGCCAATGATTATTTGTTTCCTTCTTATCCCTTAAAATCAAAGAAGACGGAAGGCTGGTATACATCCTGCTATGTTATAGGTAACTTTTAACTGAATCCCTAATCCTCTACATAATTTCCCTTTGCTCTATTCGTATCACTGCTTATTTCCTCCTGCACAGAGTACCTAGCAGTCTTTTTCAAATGTTATTTTTCTAACTACTGACAACCTTTTAAATTATTTAATTGAATTAATAATCTGAGGCAGTTCAAAGACTATTCTAGAAACTTTCGATCTGAGTTTCTCTTGTGTATTAATAAAAATTTTGTAAATAGAGTTCTCCAGATTTCTTTTCCCCCAGAATTTCATTTATTTCCTTTCTCAGTTAGAGCTTCGTAAATGCCATCGAGTAAAGCGCTGGGTCTGAGACAGGCAGATGCTGCGTGAGTGAGCAGCCTTTGGTTTGTGTTTTTCCTGTATTTTCTTTGAGATTGGTAGGAATATGGAAAAGCTGGTGCCACCCTGTGAAGAGTGACTAAAATCCATTAGAGGACTTGTTTTAGCAAGTCCATCCTTTAACTCTGGTGGTAACTAGTCCTCTTTGATATCTGGCAACCCTTGCAACAGTACAGTAGCTATTTGGAAATGCCAGAAACTTTCCAAATGGGCTGGGGTATTCTAAAAATCTTTCACATTAGGAATATATTTTTTTTTTCTGGAAACAGCTTCAAACTGGAGAATCACACTCCATTCTCTAAATATTTTGCTGTGCTTTTGATTTAAGAGAGGCAAGTGTTTCGGGCATCACTGAAGTTGCTGACCTTTTGGATATAGCTGGGTACCAGGGAGAGCGAGACTGCTGGTTCCCTTGCCTGTAGGAAGACAGCATTGTGATGCTTCTCAAAGTAGCTTTCCCATCTCCATGTGGACATGGCCTGTTCCAGGTCTTTATAAAATTAGCAATAGTTGGTTCTTAGGCAATCTGGCAGATTCTAGTCCTTCAGGGAAAATGATTCGAAGTCAGCATATTGGTTAATTGAGCCAACCCGAGAACCTCTGTGTTATTTCAGAAAATGCACGGCAGTTTGTGCCTCTTTTATGCTGTGTTTCCAGACTAAGTAATAGCCATAAATGCTAGGTGTCTGTGGGCTCTGAAATCTGTTGAGCCCTAGCTATTTAAGTGGAGAAGAATTTTCTTAGGGGTACCTGATAGGATGTAGGTATTAAAGGTCCTCATTCTTTTCTAATAATTACTTACATAACAAAGGGGCCTGGCTTAGAACAAAGGTGATTTTTATGCCACCACCCTTGGATACTCTGGTTCCACATGCTCGGAGTACAGACGTTATCAGCTCAGATGGAGTAGTGGCTGGGCAAGGAGACAGGACCTACAGAGCGATGGGAGGGAGGTGGCTCTCATCTGCATGGTGCAGGACTGCTGGAGAGGTACGATAGTGGCTGGCTGCTCTCTCCCTGTCCCCTGTGCACCCTGTCAGCTGTTGAGTCAGGTACCTTAGCGCCTGGAGTGTAACCACGTAGCTGCAGAGATACCTAACGGAAGTCAGGTGCAGAGCAGTTCTGTGCCAAGGGCTGTGCTGTCCTGTCTTTGAAACAGTTCTCCACTAGGCCAGTAACTACCACTTCCACAGCACCTTAAAGCTGTTTCGCTGTTTCTGGTGTTAGGCCAGAGGCTTTTCGGATTTTTCTTTTCCTATTTGTAATGTGTGGTTTTTCTCTGGCTGCTTTTAACATTTTTTTCTTTGGGTTTCAGCACTGTGACTATGATGTGCCTTGGCATGGTTTTCCTTGTTTTTTTCCTGAAAAGTGTTTCAGCAGGCAGTTACTTTGGTGCTGTTTACTTGTTTTCTATTTAGCTGGTCAGCCTGCAGCATGTGCCAGGCGTGCATGCTGGGGGGGGGGCGCAGACCTGCCAGCTTACACGGTGTGTGGAGCTTCCGTCTCTGCCCCTGTCCTGTGTTCTGTGTTCCAATTGCCTCCTGTTTCTGTGGGCAGTGTTTGCCTGACTCTTTTGTCTTCAGGCCAAATGGCTGTGGGTTTGTCTGAGAGTCCCAGCTATCTTTTGGGATTGGGATGCTGACTCTGGCTTGCTCTCAGGGTCACAGTGACAGGGACCCCGTGGGGCTACAGAGCTGCAGTGTGCTTTCTCCCCGTTGTGTTCTCTAGCAAGGTGTGTTTTGTCCGGCATTATAGTTGTCATTGGTAGGTGGGTCCAGTCCTTAGGAGCTTACTCAGGCCGCCTAGAAGTGGAAACTTCCAGATAATTCTTTTTGATATATTGTCTTACCAAAGATTATGGTGTGAGTTGTTACTCTTTATATTCTGGAATGTAGTAGTAAGTAGGGTAGGTTTTTTGAGGGGGGCGGTACCAGCGATCAAACTCATGACCTTGTGCTTGCTAGGCAGGCGCTTGTGCTGCTGAGCTAAATCCCCAGCCTGGGTAGTTTTTTAGAGTATTTTGTGTCAATGAAAATCTCAAGAGCTGACCTTTAGATGTTTAAAACTTGGTCTGTTATGAAAGTGACATCTGTGAGTTATTTACAGCGTAGTTAAGCTCACTCAAAACATTGCTTCTCTCCACACTGCAGATTCAGTCATTTCTAGAACAGTCTTTTTGACAACCAATCCAAAAGTCAGATTTTTGTCATTCTCTTCTCCATACAGGGCACACATAGCTCATTTACACAGAGTGCTTGGCACAGGTTCTTTGAAGAGATGACAGTGATATCTGAGGGAAACTTGAGTAGAGTGAGTGCATGGGCTGTGTGAATCTAGAGAGGACAGCAGGGGCAGGAAGGACGCACCCCCAGGGCCCCTGGGGTGAGTTGGACAGGAAAGGAGGGGAGGGGAGGCTGGGGCATGTTTGTTTGGGATGGGATCCCCTTCTGGTGCCCAGGCTGGCCTCAGGCTGCTCCTGGACTTGACTCACCTACCGCCTCTGCTGCCTGAGAACTGAGGCTGCAGGAGCACGCCACAGGCCTCCTCTTGGCTCTTGTTTTCTTGATTCTCTTGCTCTATAGTGGGCTTCTTTTTTGAGTTAAAGGAGAGGGTGGCCAAGGGCTGACATCAGCTGCTGATACCCTTTCTTGTCTGCATAGTGCCCTGCGTAGTTCATTCTTAGTGAATTCAGAAGAGAAGTATGTTATTGGTGGTTGGAGCTGTTGGGCTTGACCAGGCCAAGTATTATCTAAAAGGCATAGTGTTTTAGGTATGTATATTACAGATGTTTGAATGCAGTAGTGGCACTGGTCTAGTCCATGATTGTGTTCCATTGTGTTGAGAAGAAAGGTGGTGAGAAGTGAGATACCATCAGGGCGCAGGGCAAGCGAGACGAGAGTGAGTGGTGGTGAGCCTGGCTCCAGCTTGACTGATGGAGCTGGATGGATTGTTTTGCTTTAGGAAACAGGATTAAGTAGTAAGACTTTTCCTAATTTCTATCTGTCATTCCTTAATATTGTTAAATATATTGAAAATTCCTTGGTAGTTTTGATCTATAAACTTCTCAGGTCTTTAGTCCATATTCTGAAAGTAGAATGGCTAAATTATGTCCTGTGTTCATTCATTCATTCATAAAACATGTGTTGTATGTCTGCTATATGCCAGGCACAGCACTCTATTCATTGTGATCAATGTCCTACTGGTAATTAAAGTAATAATTTGAAAATCAGTTGTCATATGCACCAGTTACTAAAGTGAACAAAAGGTTTCTAATAGTATTATACTATAGAAGCATGAAGAAATAGCATTGGAGCTGTTTTAATTGAAAACAACATCAACAAAAATGCAAATTGTAATTGTCACATACTACTTCTGGTTGACCTATTTCTTTTTTTTTTTAATTTTTTTTATTTAAAAGAGAATAAAACAAAAGGGGGTAGTACAGAGCAGATCAGAAGAGGACAACATAGGCAACACAGTACTTTACATTAAGTCAACTGGACATCAACAGTATCTAACGCCATATCTCTAACTCTGCTATAGTTGAGCATAGTTTCAATTACAATAATATCAAACATAACACAATAG
>PVJX010013402.1:0-47578 GCA_004027295.1 Dolichotis patagonum | reverse complement strand
TGAGGAGCAGCGCACCCCCAACCCCGTTTATGAAAAAACGCTGCATCGGCAAGCACCCCGCAACTACAGGGTTGCAGTAACAAAGCGCACTCTATTAAAACCCTGGGCCGCGCTCCAGGGGCTCCCGCCTGCAGCTGTTTGCTCACCGATCCTGCTGGTGAGACGCTGAGGTGTGGACCGACCGGTTCCGTTCGGAGGTGAAGCAGCTTGGTTCAGAGGCAGACGCCAAGCATGCCAGAATTAGGACTAAAAAGGCAGGAACTGAGTCTAGGTTGAATTTTTTTAAACTTCGGATTAAACAATTCATGAGAACCTCAACATCATTTTTTAGGGGAAAGAATTCCTCTTTACATTTCAAAAATACTTGCTGTGCACCTCCAAAGAGCCAGCCCTCGCTGCCAAGGCGGCCCCTAGGGTTCGGGGATGTGAGTCCTGCGTGGTGCCAAGGCGCAGACTCTCCAGGAGCCCTCTGGAAGGTGAGCCCCTGCTTCCGATGAGGGGATCTGAGGCATTACTATGTCTTTTTGTGCCTATATTATCTTGTTTGTAAAAAGAACAGAGATAAAAATCCCAACTTTCGGGGTTTACTCAGAGGATCAGACAGGGTAAAGCACACTGGAAACACTTTGGGAGAGCCAAGGTTTTATTACTGCTATTAGTTCAGGGAGAGAAATACAAACATGCATATAAATAAAGGAGACTATTTGGCAAAGAGGCTCTTACCTCTTGCCTCCTACACAGCCCTTCCCACCTCCATAAGGGAACAGTGCCACCACTTCAGTCCACACGCATCTGTCAAATGCCTGCCTAACATAAGGTCAGAGTATGAAGGCACGCGTGTGTTCCCTCATGAACTCTATAAGGGAAACGAGACAGTAAACAGATAATGCACACACTTCATTACGTAGAGCAAATGCAGCAGATGGAAAGGACAGTGTGTATGAGGCCCCGCGATGGGAGCGTAAATCATCTGGGACTGCAGAGGGGAACTCCCTAGGAAGTGAGTTCACATGCTCATCTGCAGATCCCAAAGCCTGGAAACAATTAGATGGGAGACAGGCTGTCAAATCTTAGCAGCTTTATGGCCCTGCGATAGACGAAACTGAATGGAGGGAAGGAGAAAGGCCTTGTTTTTTATTTGGCTCAAGACTAAAATTCCAGAATTAATGACTTTTCACTGGATGATATCCTTGACATATGAAGCAATCTAGAAAGCAGTGGGCTCTACAGTCACTTGGTTTAGGCTAATGACAACACGGTCAACATGGCCCGAGATGACAGGCAACTCGAGGACAGTCCCCCAGGACCCTGCACTCATGCAGCAGGTCTGAGCATCGCTGCCTGGCGCTAACAGCAACATCTGGAGCTCACCTGTGGGTGGCGGCTGCTGTGCCCCCACGAGAGTGCAAATGAAGCCCCTCTCCCCACTCTGGGACACTGCTGTTCCCCGTGGGAGCAGGACACTGGGCGCGACTCTACCGGTAAGAAAGAAGAGAGGCACTTACGGAGACCACACTCTGGGGAAGGCCTCGACTTCCTCCGGGGTGTACTCGTCCAGGCGCCGGGGCACCTTCCGGGGCTGAGGCAGCTCCTCCACCAAGTTCCTGAGGAGCTCTTCCGGAATGTCCTACAGCAAACACAGCGGGCTGGGTTTCCTTAAAACAGCTTTGTTAGTCATCAGTTAGTGACACCTGGGCTGAAAAGGAGGCATCATCTGCACAAACCCCTGAAAACTACAACTGACCAGTGACGGAGAGATGCTACTGTAACACCAGCATCTGCTGGCTTTAATTGTGAACACGCTGTTGCTCATTCTCTCCATGAGGACCAGGCAAGGCCTGTGCTGGTGGGGTCCCTGTCCTAACACTGACGATCATGGCCCAGGTCTGCCACACCCACTGCTGCTTCTTTCAATCTGGGCTTCAGGTTGGTGCCAGCAAAGCATTCTTTGGAAATGAAAATGTGCTGGATCTTTGAGCTGTTTATCTAAGAAACATGTCCTGCGCTCCTCCTGGGAACCAGACTCCGTTAATTGCTGAGGAGATGAAGATGGCCCAGTCCCGACCTTGAATGGCCCAGTCACGCCTTAGCTTAGTATCTGTCAGGACTCAGGCCTCGGCCCTTGCTAACCGTGGGTAACAGAGCCAGTGTGCTGCTCTGAGCTATGCTGACCTCACTTCTGCTCGCCCATCTCAGTACCCATCTGCCCGCTTACCCCTGCCTGGGTTTGAAGGACCCTTCTGCCCACAAGGCCACCTCCCCATGAGCCCCTGCACTTCATCCAGATGGAAAGAGACCTCAGAAGACAATGCAGAGCAAACAGCTGAGGACATACAGCCCTGGGGGCAGACGCTGAGGTGGACGGGAAGGAGTCCTGTCCTTCCACATCCTGGATGTGGAGTGAACAGGAGCTGAAGAGCTCGGCCATTGGGCAGAGAAGGCTTGGAGCAGAGAAGAGGAGACAGTGCAGAGTGCATGGCCCTCAGGCCCCGTGCAGTGGGCGGCGCCTCCGAGCCATCCTGGGCCCTGGGAGCAGGGGCTGCTCCTCCCAAGGTGAGGAGTCCGTGGGTCTCCCTCAGTCGTGACTCCAGCAGACAGCCGGGGCCACGGTGGGTGAAGCCATCCACATCCACACAGGGCGGCACCATGGCAGCCCGAGGCGCCCCCAGGAGGGCCGATCCCCTTTCCCAGTTAGCGTGGGCGCCTCAAAGAAGAGTTCTGCACACTGGGCACAATGCACATGGCCCTCTAGAGGGCGCAGCAGGAACCCAAGGGCCCCTGGCCAAGAATACAGCACCAGCAAACAGTTTTGAGGGACCACTGGATTGAAGATCAGAATACAGCTTCATAATAGCTTTAGGATCACAGAAGTGTGCTGTATTGTAAGCTCATTCTAAACTCTGACATAGAAAAAACAGTTATAAGACCTTTAAAAATTTAAAATGGACTTGTAAAATGTCAGTTTTCCTGGGCCAGGCCACTCCTACCACAGAAAACACAACAGATATCATTGCTAACATGTTTCTTCACAGACCAGTTTTTTTTTTTTTTTTTTTTTGATATTGGGAATCAAACTCAGGACCTTGTGCTTGCCAGGCAGGCGCTGTGCTGCTGAGCTGTATCCCCAGCCCCATGGAGAGTATTTTAACAGTAATTATATCCCTGTACCCACTTTATCAGTATACTGAAACCTGCAAGGATATTTACAGAATCAGACAGGCAGACATGCAAAATATAGATCATGTTTTTTCTTAGGAAAGGGGCTATTGGTTTTATCATATTTTACACTTCTTTTCAGAAGTCACTGTACACGTGTACACACATGTTCACATATGTACGTTTGGAGTACATGTTTAAATTTTTGGTTGGAGTTGGCACGCACATAACACATCTCCATTCCTCTTTCATCCCTTTCCCTGCCCTCCCACCTCAGCCATCTTTATACTTTGAGACAGGGTCTCCAGAAGGTTGGGCTTGGACTGTTGATCCTCCTGCCTCAGCTTCCCGGAGTGCTGGGATCATGGGCAGGGGTCACCACACCCAGCTATAAAGACCATCTGAGACCCAGGCACTCGCTCAGCAGCGGGTCCCCCGCTGACGTTTACTAGGCAGGATGAAGACCTGCCTGAAGCCAGCCTTTCACATGTCCTCACTATCAGAGGAGGTCACTGATGCACAGGAGTTAGAACCACGACGAGGCAGAGGCAACGTGCACACAGCCGGGGCGAGGGAGGCCCCCTCAGCTGCAGCCAGGGTGCCCACAGATCCTGACAGGCCCTGAGCACAGGACAGTGCGCCTTCCGGGAGACTGCAGAGCAGAGGGAAGCAGCCTGTGGGCCGGCTGAGCATTCCTTTTCTTTCACAACTTTTTATCTTAACATGACTTTGCTTCCCCTCTTTTATCTGTCTGTCTGTCTGTCTATCTATCTATCTATCTATCTATCCATCTATCCCTTTCAGGTAAACCTTGAGAACCATTGATAAACAATTCAGGTCTAAATATCTCAGCGGATTTCTCTTAAAGACAAGGATAGCTGCCTACTTAGCTGCATCACGTTCAGGAAGGTTAACAGCGATGAAGCAGTTACCGTCTAACGCACGCACGGCATATCCAGCCTTCTGGAACTGCTCAACTGCTCTTGCACGTTTTCCCGCACCCTAGATCCTCCCTCAGGCAGCTGCTGTACTGGGCTGTTCATGCTTCTGTCTGGTGTCCTGCACCCTAAGGGCTTTTCCCACCTTTTATTTTCTTCATGAAATAAGCAACATGACTCATTTAGACCAGTTGCATTGCAGAACAGTTTCACATTTGCATTGTCCAAGATTCGGACGAAGCATTTTTGTGGTTTTCTTTCTGGCAGGCTGCTGTGCAGCTGAGCCTGGCACCTCCCTCTCCCTGGTGCTGGCTGCCCGCAGGCTGCTTATGGAAGAGCACCTTCCCCTTTCCAATCCACCCGCCCTGCGGCCTGGCATTTCGGAATTCTGTGTGTAATCCTTTAACTGATGGCCGTGAACAATGCCAACACTGGTGGCTTCGGGGACTCTATTCCTTCTACATTTGCATATGACATTCTTCACTGCGAATGGAACCCTCTGGTGGGCAGGCAGGGCAAGCTCCTGGGTTCCGGTCTCCCTGTGAGCCCTGTGTTGGTCAGTGGGGACCACGGCAGGCTGCCCATGTCCTTCCTGCCTCTCTTTGTGGTTGAGCCTGGATTTTCACTACTCGAAATCATTTTATTGCTACGACTAGTAGAAAAGTAATAATCCCTGCATTTCCCAGTAGCCTTGGTGACAGCAGTTTACCCTGAAGGCACTTGGGGCAGCCTCCTCGGGCATGGCAGGGGTGCAGCGCTGCAGCCCCACTGCACCCCCTGGAAGGGCGAGTCTTTCCCCTGTGTCCGTGGGGGAGAGGTCTTTTACTGTTTACCGATTTATTTAGGAGGAAATGAGCTTATTTATTTTAGTCTGAAATTAGTCAGTTAATCCACTGCTCAGCTGAACTACCACGAGCATCTAGAACATTGAGACTACACTGTAACTGGAGGGAATAATTATCATCAAGCAACAGTGACTTGGTTTTATGAATAACATCACAAAAAATCATTATTCTGAAAAATTCTGGCAGTAAATTCAGAAGCAGGAGTTCGAATTCTTGTGATTTATCTTCCAAGGATCACACTGCTCCCACGTTACCCAGAGGGGGAGCGAACCCCGGAAATCATTCCACTCGCTCAGTAAAGCAGAGGCCTCGATTCGTCATTCTGTCAAAGCAGAAGTGAGTCCCTCTCTCAATCATTACTCATGCATTGTTAAAGCCTGCAGAGAGCCCACAGGGAGGCCAACAGCTGCCACAAGCTGACATCTCGAAATGAATTTCCATGTTACTCCCGCAGTACAATCGCAAGGACAGCAACCGTAACCGTGACAACCAGGGCAGCACTCCAGCGCCGGGCTTTGTTCCCAGCACTTCATGTCACCCCCACGACGGCTGCCCCACCGTGTCCCCTCTGCAGGTGAGGAGGGCGGTGAAGAGTGTCCACACTGTGTGCCTGCACCGAGCCAATGCGCGGACACGGATCCAAACTCGGGCAGCCAGGATCCAGACTGTGCTCAACTACTTTCCTGACTCTAAGAGAACAGTGTAAGCGTAATAAATAAAACCATACTTTTACAAAGTACTTTTTAGCTAAGTAAATTCTGAATAGGTACAAGAATTGTAAAGCTGAATCACAGGGAAAAATTAGCAACCAAAGTGCTATTAATCCATGACTCAAGGACAGCCTGTGCTTGGCAAATAAAGAATAAACTAAGTTAATACCTCTTTTTCATAGCTGAGACTACCAGCGAGCACCTCTACTTCCCAAGGGCATTGAGCAGTTTTCTTGAAATGAAAGTAGTTAGTAAAACAAAACAACAACAAAAACCAAAACCCACAACATGTAGTTTTGATTTTTAGTTCAGTGATAGCTAGCTTTATGGCTTCAATTAAGAGTAACTCTCCCATCAATATCATACATACCCATTTTAAAGCAGAAAAGCGTGTCAGAGAGAGATGAATGACAAAAGATGAGCACGTGCTGACAGACGCCCGACTCACCTCATCGGGGAAGAGGTGAAGCCTCTGCATCATGGTTCTTCGGTGCAGGTTTTTGGGCAGCATGCCGTACACAGCGAGCTTCACAATCTGAAACACAGATTCACACAGAGCCAATGTGACCTGGGAAAAGCGGCCAGGAAACGAGACAGGGAGCGAAACGAGAGGCAGAAGACAGGAAAGAAGGACACCTAGGATGGTGCATAAGCAAGCAACAGAAAAGGGGCTTTCACTGCTTTGTCCCCCACTATTTGTTTTAGGTTCTCTTTGTTTACTTTACTGTTCATTTAGAAAAAAGGATGAGATAAAAATAACTCATGTAGATCTTCCTCGGCCTGCCAGGCGCCGCCACCGGAAGGCTCCTTCCTGCAGGCAAACAGTGCAGGCAGGGAGAACCAGCAGACTGACTTCCACCTGCCAGGCTGATGACAGCAGAAGGCTGCTTCGTGCGGGCAGCCAGTGGGAACAGCACATGCACCAGGTGAGCCCCATGCACCTGACCAGCAGGCCACAATTGGAGGCCCTCGCTTCCTTTGGGCAGCCATCATCCACCGGGAGAATCAGACAAACACACCCCTGTGTGCCTGCCACAACTGGGTAGTCCCAGTGTAGATACCCCAGCTGAGAGAAGCAGCCACCACGCACCCCTGGCCATCAGGGAAGCCCCAGTGTAGCCACACAGGTCTAGAAAAGCCCACTCATGCCCTGCTACCTTCCTGTACACCTGGGGTCAGAGGAACACAGGCGCCTGTCACATGACCCTACACCGCAGAGGGCAGCCAATGTAAGAAGTGTCTGGGGCCTCACAACCAGCTTATTGGGAGGAACCCAGGAGAATGTCCAGACGAAGGAGCAAAAGGCAATCTCAAACCTCCAGCCTACACAGAACAAGTATGGGAGATACAGTCACAGAAGAAAATGGAAGTCACACACCTAAAATCTCCAGGAGGATAGCAACTGAAGTAAAGAAACAACTTCTTGAGAAGTTGTTTCAAAAAAAAGTAATCAAATCAGAATGTCTCAAGTAAAAGAAATGAAAAGCATAATGAAATAATTGCTGAGCATATCTAAAGAAGACATAGATAAAAAAGAGGAGCATAGGAAAATGATGGAAACCTTGAATGAACAATATAGAAAGAAATTACAATGCATGGAACAGGTTCAAAGAGATATCCAGGAAATTAAAAAGTCAATTGGAAGCTGGCAAAACTGTTTGAAAGCGACTGAAGACAGTTTACCTTGAAGACAGGATTGCAGCTATCAATCATGAAAGGAAAAAGCTTTTAAAAATTACAAGGAACCAGGAAATAACAATTCAATGCAAGACAATGCAAAGAGAAATAACTTAAGAACGATAGGTATCAATGAAGAAGCAGAGGTCAACACAAATGAAATTAAAAGGCTATTTACAGAAGTAATAGCAGAAAACTTCCCAAATATGGGAATAGGATCTGGCATATGCATAAGTGAGGCATATAAAACTCCAGCTAGCCATAACCAAAGTAAATCTACACCCAGACATGTAATAGTCAAGATCCCAGAAATTCAGCACAAGAATAGACTATTAAAAGCTGTTAGAGAAAAGAAACAAATCACCTATAAAGGAAAACCAATCAGAATCACGGCAGATTTGTCAACGCAAACCATCAAGTCAAGAAGAGTTTGGAGTCTGGAGTGAAGTAAATCCTGAAATTAAACAACTTCCAACCCAGACTGATGTACCCTGCAAAAAACTCTTTCAAAATTGATGGAAAAATAAGATACTTCCATGATCAAGAACAACTGAAGACCACCAAACTAACCCTACAGAGAGTGCTGAAGGGTATTCTGGAGAGAGATAAAGATGACTGTGGTTCCAGGAACAGCAGCAGAGGAGGATGGCCAAACAGGACAGGCAATTGAATGAAGGGGAAAAGTGGCGGGCCAACAGCAGGAGGATAGCAGGGCAGAGACAAACCAATGTATGCTGGTTGTAACCATTAATGTAGATGCCTCAGTTCAGCAATAACGAGAAATGCTGGGAAAATGGTTCAAGAAACAAGATCCACCAATGTACTGTATACAAGAAATACATTTAACTCGAAAGGAAATTCATAGACTGAAAATCAAAGGAGAGAAAAAAATTGTTCCATGTGACAGGTGACCAGAAAAAGACAAAGGTAACTTGCCCATCAACTGCAGGATGGATAAGAAACATATGGTATTGTTATACAATGGAAAGCTATGCATCTATAAAGTAGGATAATCTCAAGGCTTTGTAGGTAAATGGATGCAACTGGAGTCATGTTCACAGGTGAAACAGTCTGAACTCATACAAGTGAACACTAGCATAAAAAACAGAAGGAGTTGGTGGGATCCAAAAACTCAATAGATACTGTAAACGTGATAGGGGAGGAAACACCTAGGAGACGGTGGTAACCAATGTTAATTTCTTATTGTCTTATCTTGAACTCTTGCAATGTTTTCACAATTTTGTTAGGCTTGGTTTTGTTCTTTCTAGTTTTATTAGATTTTACTGTGTCTGATGGTATGGGCAGCTAGTTTGAACATAATAGGCTGTATTATGGTAATCATGGTTGGTTTCTTATAATCTTGTTTTGAAGTCCTATAATCTTTCATTCTTTTATTTGGTTTTATTGTTTGTTTTGTTTGATTTTACTACCTGTGATGGTATGAATAGCTGTTTTGAAGAAAATGAGACATTATAGTCACCACTGCTCATTTCCTGTTACCTGCTTTTTGAAGTCCTGTAATGCTTTCAATCTTTTGTTTTGATAGGTTTTAGTCTGTTTTCTATTATTTGATTTCACCATGAATGTGCATACAGACAGCTATCTTGAAGAGAACAAGAAACATTTTGGTAGCCATTGTTTATTTTCTATTGTCTTGTTTTGAAGGCCCATAATGCTTTCATTCTTTTTTTTATTGGTTTTATACTATTTGGTTTTGTTTGATTGTATTGTGCATGAAGGTATGGACAATTTCAAAGAAAACAAGAGACATTATGGTAGCTACTTTCAATTTCCTGTTGTCTTGTTGTGAAGTCCTGTGTTGCTTGCATTGTTCTGTTTTGTTTTGTTCTCTTTAAAATAAAAAAACTCATGTATGTGCCAATTTTTGATAGCATATCACGAAGTTTTCTAAACTTCCATATGAATCTGTGGCTCAAGTCCTCTCACACACACTGGTCAGGCAGAAGCCTGGAAGCCTTGTCCTGTCCCATCCTGTGTGACACCACACGTGTCACTGTAGCAACTGGGATCCTGCACCACACACGTGCGCGACACTCCTGGGCAGCGTTCCAGGAAGCCTACTGTGTGGACAGCGGTAGATGCGCTCATTTTTAAATCTTACAGTGCTGTGAAGTGGCATTATACCTAGACTCTTTTCACAGAGGAGAAAACAGATTTACGGAGGACAAAGGACTCCTCCAACTCCACACATCCAATAGACAGTGGTGCTGGGGTTCCAACCAGGCGGCCCCACCCTGGGACACACAGAGGCTGTCCAGCACTATCCATCACACCTCTCCAGGGCCCACCACGAGGGCGGAGCCCCTTGTCCCTGCAGGACCCATGTCCAGGGGTGAATGCAGCTCTGTGACTGCCCCCTTGTGTTTATTCTCTCGGTCCATCTGGATGGGCCTTTCTGTGTCATTTGATCAGCAGAGGCCTCCGAGGGCCTCTGAGCACAGGAGAATGCTCCCGGGCACGCGGGGCTCACACTTGTCTGTGCGTGCTCACACACCAAGGCTGGAATCCAATGTGTGCCAAAGCGAGCCCACCAAAGCCACGCTTGCTAATCAGGGCTGGCCTACAGGAGGGTTCCCATTCCTCTTGTTACCTCATCGAATCAGACCCCGAAATCTCAGGAATATGGAAGCTAATGACATGTGATAGATATCTCTGTTTTAGTGCTGTTAAGGGTTTACATTGCGGAGACTTATTATTTGTAGATTTTACCGTCAAAGGCAAAAGCAATGACAAATACACTTCCCCAGTCACACGAGCTGCACTGTAAGTAGCCACTTCCCACTCAGTGGAGAGTGGCTACTACAGCATGCACAGAACACTTCCCCTGGCCGCTTTCTTCTGTAGCAGTGGGCTTGGGCCCTGGCCTGCACACCAAGCTGCACCCCAGCCTTTATAAAAGCCTTCCCTGTGAGACAAGGTTATACTAAGTTGTCCAGGCGACCTGAACCGGAGATGCTCCCGCCTCGGCTTCCCAGAGTGCTGGGATCACAGGTCTGCTCAACCAGGGCCAGACACTTTTTTAATGCTTTAGAAGTCATACAAGCCAGGTGTGGTGGCGCACACCTGTAATCCCAGCACGGGGAGGCTGAGGCAAGAGGATCATTGCAAGTGCAAGACCAGCTGGGTTACAAAGTGAGCTCAAGACCAGCCTGCACTGCATAGTGAGATCTGGTCTCAAAAGACAAAAAATAAAAGTCACAAACAACTGACAATGTTAAAACTATTTAGTATCTTTTCTGGATAAGCAAGTCACTGTCTCTTCTGAATATTATGATTATAGAAATTACATTGTATTGTATTAGTAGGGTTACCTGACACTTGGTTTTCATAATCATAAAAGTATAGTTGTATTTATCTGAGTTACCAAATAAGTACTTTAAAAATATCTGTCCTATTAATAGAAACATCACACTAAAACTAGGAAAAGTTAGAAAATGTGAAAAGGTTATAAGCTAACAGGAAGAAAAAAAAGATACACAAACACAAGGTAAACAAAAAAATAAATGTGAAAAGTACACAGATGCAATCTAGGAATTCTAGCTGAACAGACTTAGGGATAAGCTTTAAGAAATTCCAAAAGTAAAAATGATAGTAGAAAGAATGGTTAATAAACATTTAAGACCTTTCTCATATAATCTGCAATCCAGAGGCTTGTAGCATTTATTGCATAAAAAATAACTTTATTAACTAAAAGAAAACACAAAGACAGAAAATCTCTTAAATTAAAATACTTAAGATAAAGATACAGGATATGAAGGAAGAACTCAATATATTTACTTGAAATTAGAATCTTCTGTTTACAAAAATATAAAATATATTCAACAAACTACTGTTACTCATGTAGCTATTCATTTTTTTTTTTTTTTTTTTTGGTATCAGAGATTGAATAATAACCTCGTGCTTGCCAGGAAGGCACTTGTGCCACTGAGCTAAATCCTCAGCCCCCTTAGCTATTAATATTAAGTAACATATTTTACCAACAACATTCCAAGCTACACCAATCCAAGCTACAATAATCAGGGTTCCCTAACAAAACAAATGTCTGAAAAGTTACATAAAGAAAGTCCTAATGAGCAAATTATAACTGCGGGCAAAGCCCACTGTTACAGACAAGCAGGAGGAGCAAGATGGAAATAAAATAACTGACTTTTTCATGGAGTGATTGTTTTCAAAGACAAAATTAAGGTTTTAAAAAAGTTAAGCTCTTTCAATAGGTTAAAACTGCAAATGATTTACCTCTGAAATATTTTCTAATTCTTTAGCAAGTACTTTGTAATAATTTCAATTTTTGTTTATAAAAATCATTTTAAACAATTTTTATAAATGTTATCAAATGTTTAATACAAGATTTCTTGTATTAAAAAGTTGAACTATACTGCCTCCTAGAGTAGAGTGAAAAAATAGAAAATATTTGTAAATTTAGAAAAATCGATAAAGTATTAAAACTATGAAGTGTTTTAACAGTTACGGTACATACTTGTCAGCAGCCTTTGTAACTTTCAATATGCGCAAGTCATCATATTAAAAAATACAGTGACCTACAGTGCCCTTTAACAGTCTTTAAAAGACTAGTTCTGAAACAGAGCCCTGAATACTACCTAGGAAGCAGTCTCTGAGTGTACATTTTTTAAGACACACACGAACGATCCAAGATAAACAGTAAAATATGGAACTCAACAAGGCCTGTCAGGACTTGTTAACATACACACCCCTCCAAATATTTTAGGAAAATAAGCAAAGGAGGATTTTCAGAGTCTAGGCCCGTTCATTCATGAACGTTTTGAGGTAACAGCTAACAGTCCCTAAAGGAGAAAATACTCTCTCGCCCAAGAGCAGAGCTAACGGCCATTTCTCCTGAGAGCTAAAGGGAAAATACCGGGCAACAGCAGATTGCTTTGGGCGACGCTGAGAGCTGACATGCGCACTGGGACTTCTCCTGGAGTAAGACTCAAGGGACAGGTAAAGCAACAAACACTACCGAGGCCAGTAACGCTGTTTATAAAAGTATGTTTTAAAGCGCGGAGTCAACAGAGGCCAGAAATGCAAAGGAACTTCAGCACAGAGCCCCAGGGCTGGCATCTGTCCTGAAGGCCTCAGCGCAGGGCGCGCTTGCGTTTTAATAGGTCCCCAGCGACCCCTTTGCCAGTGCGGATTTCTCCAGAAAGGCAACAAAGTGTGCGGTGGGGTAATTTCCCAAAAGGCTTTTGCCAGATCGACAACGGGGTTCAAAATCGCTTACATAGCAAGTTCACTTTACAGACGCTCCAGGTTTATCGACTACCCCGTGCAACTGCCAGAGAGTAAATAAATCTTTCACACAAGTCACAAGACTGCTCAGAGGGAGTTCCAGAGTGTACGCCCTTGCCGGGAGGCCTGCACAGAAGCCATAGAGAACCTAGAGAACCCGCAGACCCGGGGAAGGGTCCGTGGTCCTGACGGATAACTGCAGCAGGAGAAGGGCTGGAACGCAGCGCCCGCGCCAGGCGGCCCCAGGCGCCCAATGGAGGCTCAGACTCACCGCTACCGGGTCCCGCCGGTGGAGCTGGGCTGCGGTCACCTGCCGGAATCCACCTGGGTAGCTGTGAAGGCAGCACAGACGTTAGAGCTGCTGCGGGCTGCGCGCGGTATCTTAAGTTAGGCCTTGCCGAAAACTGCGCCGTGCAGTGCGTCAGCCTTGTCTCTCACTATGCCGTGTATCAGTGTCGTAGAGGTGAAGAGCAGCCCGTGCTGCAGGAAATGCACTGTCTGGAGCCAACTGCGGTGTCACCAGTGACAGCTCCGCACCCTGCAAACACTACTTGGTGGACCCGTGTTTTCTGATTTTAAGTTGCCCACTCACTCACTCTCGGTGTGTACTTTATCACCCCCTGACTTAAAACAGAAACAGCAGTGAGCCAGGCTACCTTGAGCTTCCTCCCAAAAGAGACAAACAGGGCGGGGTCTGGCCCAGAGACACCCCCGGTGAGACCGTCGCTCCAGACAGAGCAGGTCCCCATCTTCCTACCAATTGTCTGCTAAAGGCCACTGGGAGTTTACACGTGGCTCTGAGCAAAAAAATACTTCATTGTGTTCAGATCACATTTATATACAAGATGGATAAACTGGCAAATGGAAATATTTGTGATAGTATCAGTCAATTTAGTAACTTGGGTTTCCTAGATCCAGGTTTGAAACAAGGTTTCACCACTGACCAGGTTTTATCAGTTTATCAGGCAACTAATGTTACCTGTCTACATAAGATTTTATTCGTAAAAAACAGCATCTTCTCCAGCTCCTTGACAAGAGTTGTGATTCAAATACGTATCTGCAAAAGAGCTTAAGAAATTTAAAACAAAAACATACACTAATAAAAATAAAAACTGAGAATAAAATAAATTTAAAACAAAAACAATACATGGAATTTTCTGTTCTGACCCCGAACAGAAAAAGTTTCAATGATATTAGGAAAGGGAAAAAACTGGAAAACCAGTGGATGCCACAGAAAAATTTAAGATTATCTAAATATGATTTCTTTCATCATTTTCTTTCAAAAAAACTTAAAACATTTTAAAGATGATTTAAGGAGTCACATTTTAGGTATAAAACTTAAATTTAGAAGATTATTAAGATAGCTAATTTTCAAACTAGTATTACTTTATCTTTTTCATACAATTTCAGTTTCAGAAAAAGAAATATCTGTCTAGACTTCTGCTCCTGTATTGTCTCCATGGAAAAACACTTTGTAAATTCTATGCAAAAGACTGTCTTTCTAATTTTAACACTGGGATGGTAGACTCTCAAGCATAATACCATTTACGCTGTATTTCAGGGGCCTGGCCTTCATCCTACACCATCTAGAAAGCTAATGTAAAACTCTGAGAAAGCGAAAGACTGGAGTAATCCAATACTTGGCGATTTTTAGCAGAGAAAAATCTACCTGCATGCTTTCCTCCAGGGCGGGGCACCCTGGATGGAGAGAGGGAGGGTTTGTTTAAAGACAGCTGGGGCTTTGGGTTCAACTGGTTCAACAGGTATTTACTAGAAGGGTACCAGGGCCACACAGGGAAATATGACAGTACCACTAAGTAGTAAGCCGTGCTTCTAACCCAGGCCGAAACATTCTGGGTGAGTTAGATGCGAGAGCTCAATGTATAACTTGATTTATTCAATCTCTAAATGACTGAAAGTGAATGATTATTTATTTAATCATATAAAAATGATAGTAAAGAAAATCCTAGAGAAACTTTATTTTAAAAAAGGTAAAACAATCACGTAATAGATAGTAAGTCTTAACAGATGATATGCTAATGGAAGGCAGTGAGGAAAGAATGGAAACCTCATGGGAATATAAATGAAAGTGATGCCCTTCAAAATAGCAGAGCATCCTCATTATTGAATCATTTTTAGTTTTGAAATGACAAGCATTGGTATACAATAGTAAAGTGACATTTGGAAACACTTGTCAAAAGGCCTGTAAATGACCACTCCTCAGATGATTTCCAGAGATTTATTTTATATAACCTTATGTAGTTAAAAGGTTAATAAAGATATTTTCCGGCTTTTTATGAAAACGAAAATTTTCATTTCAAAAAGTGGAGCAACAAGTGTGGCAAATCATGAGATTTAATTCATTCTCTCTCTCTCTCTCTCTCTCCCTCTCTCCCCTGTAACACACTATAACACAGTGACCCGAACAGTATTTACAAAAAAGTTCTCTGTGCAGGCATGATGACGCATCCCTATGATCCTAGAACTCTGGGAGGCTGAGGCAGGAGGAACCTAAGTTTGAGTCCCAGTGCAGCAATTTAGCAAGACTGTAAAAAAAAAAATACAAAGGGTGGAGTGGGGCTGCAGATGTATTTGGTACAGAGTGTATGCTTCTTTAAATTTATCCTTGCCTTCACCTGATGTATAAGAAAATATCTAAAAGGAGTGGAGATGCAATTAACACCGAGCAAAGTGAGGTCTTGCAGTTGGGTAGAGCAGAACCACAGGGCTGGTGCAGGGCGAGAGGCACAGCTGAGAGCAGGGTCTGTACCAGGGTCTGAGGTTGGAGCCATAGGTGGTGCAGTACCGAGGCAGCCCAAGATCCCGGGCTCAACAGTGGCCGGGTGGGGGACGGTCACACGGTCCTGGGCCACCGGCAGAGGTCAGCCCAAAGGTGTGTTCACATGAGCGAGGTCCTGACAAACAAGGCCGAGCTAGGGAAGGCTGACTGGTCCTCGGCCCTTGGCACTGGGTCGGGGTTTACAAAGGTCTGGAGACAGCAAGAAATGGACTGCGGGAAGCGGGAAGAAGGGGGGCTGCTGAAACCGGGAGGGTAATTCTGATCAGAGAGGCTGTGTGAAGCTCATGGGAGAAATAAAGTCAGGTAATATCTAGAGTTGACACGGGCTCCTGTTTGTTTTGGTTGAATTAATTATACACGTGACTTGAGTAAAATCAGTATGTTTTTAAAAGCCAAGTTTGGAAACCCTGTTTTTCCTTTAAAAGAGCAGCAGCAATAGCAAAACGATACACTGTGACAGTTTCCACAATCATGTCATTGTCTTACCCAGTGTGTGAGGAGTACACTTTTTGTTCCCATTTGTTTCCAGAAAATGCGATGTGTCGTGTGTTCATTATGACAACGTGATCTCCACAGTCGCCTAGATTTAAAAAGAAATCAGAAAGGCTATGAAAACTCACAATCTTAAAGCAAAAGTGGCCTTGATTATTCGTAAAGTTATCAAAGTCCAAACAACATACTGAAATAATAGAAATCAAATCACAGTTCAACATCAAAAATCCTTGAACAGATTTGTTACATTTTTATATAGCACCTGAGAATAGAAAGAGTTGGCTGGCCATTTGGAAAATCTCAACACTGGAAAGTAAAAGAAATTCAATAAAGATGCTAGTAATAACAATTCATCCTTTAATGCAAACTACTGTTATTCCTATTATTATTCCCATTAACAATTATTTTGTTGTTGTTGTTGTTGTTGGTACCAAGGATCAAACTCACAACCTTGAGCTTGCCAGGCAGGCACTTATGCCACTGAGCTAAATTCCTGACCCAACAATTACATTTCACTAAAAATATCTGTATTAGTACTTTTAATTAATACAAATTTCCCTTATAAATAACAGGGAAAATGAAAGTAGTACATGTATAGATGTAAGACTGTATTTTACCAATAGGTAAATTGAAAACAAATGTGAAACATTACAATCAAATTTACAGAATAGAACACTCTTACGCTTTACTACTGACACAGATTTTTTCCAACAACAACTAAATTTAAGCTGCCGTTCCTAACTATGTTAAACATATGTTTAAACATATGTCTAAAGTCTTAGGTAGGAACTATAAACAGATATTTATAGTTTAAACAGGACAGATGAGCTAAGGGAAAAAAATATATGTTTTATGTAAGTACATTTTAAATATATACATACACACAGATACACACATAATTTTCTGGTGAAAAATATCCAAGTTTGGCTGTTCTTCTAAAAACAAGTCAATATGGAAGTTTTCACATGAACCATTGTTCATAACAAAGCCAAGTAATCTCAAAGCATTTATTACATGCTGATTCTAATGGAAAAGAACAAACTTCAAAAGATTCTAGAAGCTTAAGAAAACACGTCACTAAAAGCAGGAAGTATAAGTAAAGATTACACTATAAGGCTCTATGCAGAGACTGCATTTGAATTTTTTTTTTAAATCAGGAACTCAACTCATGACCTCATGCTTGCCAGGCAGAGGCTTGTGCTGCTGAGCTAAATCCCTGGCCATGCAGAGACCGCATCTGAAGAGCAGATACTACACAATTCCGTACCTACACAGGACGAGGGTGACACAGGACAAGGGTGACGGTGGTTTTCATGGCTAGAGTAAAAGGGAACACGCAGATACAACCCCAGAAAGCTGGCTGTCAGAGGGCTGCAAAACAGTCCGACAGTATTTTGTCTGCAGTGACACCTCATGTATGCAGTGGCATACATGAAGCGCGTCATGGCTATACTGCGTGGTAAGGAATAACTAACAGTCACGTAACTTTTCGGGGAACATCTGTCCCGTTTACACTTACACCAGCCACACACGAGTCCTCCAGTTTCTCAGCCCCCTTGCCGCATCCGTAGTCACTATTTTCAGTTTAGCTATTCTGAGATGTGTGGTGGCATCTCACTGTGGCTTTAATTTGTACCTCTCTAATGACTTATAGTGAGTATCTTTTCCTGGGCTTTTTGCCTTCTGTTCATTTTATTTATAGATTTTAACTGTTGAGTTTCAAAAATTCTTTATGCATTCTAGATGCAAGTCATCTGTTGGCTATGTGGATTATAAATAGAGTTCACCAAAAAAATGCACCTGCATTTTAGCTGATGGTCGTGCTAACACGTCTGCGCTGATGGGCACCACTGTGAGCACCTCATGTAGCTGCAGAGGCCAAAGGGAACTTGTATGACTCTATATGCATAAAATATAATGTACCAGTTTTGCTTCTCCTGATGCACATGTGTTTTGGTGGACTCTGTCCTTTATTCCAGTTGGCAGCTTCTCTTTTCAGCCCCCAAATCAGAGCTCCCGCTAAGCACTCTGCTTTGGCCCCATGGCTTTTCAAAGGCCCTGGAGTCCTCAGAAGGAATTTAGGGGGAAGAGGTCAACATCTTTTCTCTCTTTCCCCAAGGGCAATACTGCTTTCAATAGTAAGATCTGCTTAAGAAATGTTTGAAAATAGCTATTTCAAATTAGGAATAATCAGGAAAGTTTAGCTTTGGGCTTTATGTTCATATCCGAATACCTACTTCAACATCACTTTTGGTAACCCTGAACTTGGTGTGGTTACTGTGACAGATGATCATGGAGTCACCAGAAAATCCGAGGGTACAGACAGCATGACAGTAACTAGACACGCTGTTATTGCCAGTTTCCAAAGAAAAGGTTTCCGTTCATCCTCTGTAGGATGACATTCTAGGAGTGAGATGAAGTATAGACACACCATTTTGAGTACAGAGTGAAAAAGATGTGATAATTAACAGCTGAAACATACTGACACTTAGTTAAATAGTAAGACAGAATTGTGTTACGCAAGCTTATGAAGAGCACCATAAACTTACAGGGCAGGACACCAGAGACGGGGTCATAAATCTGGCTTTTGCTGAACTGTGGGGCAGGCGAGCGTTCCTGACGTTAACCTTTAAGAGCTGGCTGTCACTTTTTCATTCTCTACAGACCAGGGGAACGTGAAGATAATCTAACAGAACTTCAGTAGTACTAAAGCAATGGTTCCCTCTGCTGCTTTTAGATGCACATTTTTTTCTCCTCAGTGAATTAACCTGTTCACAGTGAAAGGCACAGAGAACTCTGGAAGATTAAAATCAGACTCTACAAATCACCAGTGATACTTCTTTTATCAGTAAAAAAATAAAACATATTCAAAAACTTTCTAGTCTCGAATTTGGAGGGACAGTTCTTATTAGGAAGACGAGGGAAACTTTTACCAGTTTTACGTTATTTCCCACAGTGTCACTGATCCAAAAACCTAGCTCAGCTTAGATGGCAAAGATCTAGCTGAAAACATTTTGTTCATTTTTCAGAACTGATATTTATAAATGCAAACATTCACACAACAAACAGTTCTAACGTCCCAAACATATCAAGCACTGGACGTACAGCTGTCAACAAGACAGGTAAAGCTTAGTCTAGTAACAAAGGTAGATAATAATACATACTAGGTGATACATAAATGCTATTTAAAAAAAAAAAAAGCAAAGTAAAAGTTCTATGAAGGGTGAGCAGACGAGGGCCAAGAGGCCTGTTTCCCAACACAGACGGCTGAGAAGGACTCCGACAGGCGTGAAGAAGGCTGCCTGAGCAGGAACATCCAGGCAGAGGGGACAGAACGTGAACAGGCCCCAAGGCAAAACACGTGTCTGCAGGCAAGTTAAGGAAAGTGCAGCAGAGCTGAGTGTGGTGTTGCACACCTGTAATGGCAGCCAGGAGGCTGAGGCAGGACAAGACAGTGTGGGCTACGCAGTGAGACTGTCTCAAAAAACCAACCAACCACCAAAACCAAATCAAACAAACAAAAAGAGAGAGGGCAGCAGGCTAGAGAGGACTGCTCTAGGGACTGAGAGGTGGGAGACATGTCCGGGGAGAAACGGGCCACACTGGGGGCTCCTTGTGGGGCCCTGGCAAAACTCTGGTTTTGATTCTGACTTCCACCTGGAAAACCCAGGCGCAGAGCAGTCTAAAACCTTAGTGGAGGAAGAGACACGGTGAGATTGGCCAGCTGTCAGATACAGTTCTAATCTTTTCAATGATTGTATTTACGGAGGAGGAGTCACTGGTTTCAGACCAGAGGAATTAAAAGGTCAGAGGCGCTGTTGGCTGAGCGGGGAGCGCAGGGACGGAGCCAGCTGGTCAGGTGTGAGCAGAGGAGAGGGCTTCCGGAACAGGCTCTCAGGCTGGGGATGTCTGCCTGGCACCTCCGGAGGCCTCTCGGAAGATTTGCTGAGCCCCAGCTGGTTACGCCCCTGTAATGTGGGAACTGCACCCAGAGGCGCATTTGGGAGGGCTCTGCTTGCAGATGAGCGTGAGGGCCAAGGATGGAAATCAGCGCCCAGACTGCATCATCATCTCCATTTCTTAGTGACAGGGAAACAACTGAGAGTATGAGAAGCTGGGGACAGCAGAGGGGTTTGGGGACAAGCATTAGCAGAGGGTAACAGATGGAGTGGCGTCCAGGAAACAACTGGAGATGGTGTTTCTAGGAGAAAGGTCTCCAGCCTGTTTGGGGGAACTCAGCCTGGATTCCCCCAAAAGTTCATGATGACAAAAAAATAAAATGAGTATCCTCAATTAAAAGAGACTTAAGGAACATAACAACTACTGGCAATAAATAAACCTTGGGTGGGTTGAAGTTCAGATAAATAACAGAAGAAGCCCTTTGCACAATTAGGGAGCTTTAAAAAGCACTGGCTAAGCACAATTTAATTTCTGTTAATTTTCTTAGGTGGGGCAATGGTATTTAGTTACACAGGAAATACCCCTATTCTTAGGAGATACAGGCTAAGGCATTTGGCGTAAGAGCATGACAATGAAATCTGTAACATTTTCAAGTGGCTGAGTGAGAAGACAGGGTAGAATGTTACCAACCCTGTAATCCAGCCCAAGAGGAAGAGGAAATTCACTGTACTATTCTTTGAGTTTTTTTGAAGTTTAAAAATGTTCATTATAAAAAAAAGTGAAAGAGAAATTACCTAATGGAAAAATGAACAAAACATATAAAAACATTTTGCAGAAGAAAAGATTAAAAATGCCAAGAAACTAGTGAAAAGATACTTGTTACATATTTATAATCAGGAAAATGCATACGAAACCACATGAGCATTTCACATCTCCTTGAGGAGTCAAAACTAAAAAGTCCCGAGCTATCTATCACCCAAGTGACCTGAGTGAGGGGCCTCTCTCCTACGCTCCTGACTGAGGACTTAGAGACTCACCAGCTTCCTGTGTGGTGAGCATTCCTGGCCTATGTATCTTACAAAACAAATTCCTCCATGTGCGCATCCAGACAAAGATACATGAATATTAACACACACTGTTTGTAATGGAAGAAAAAAAAGGAAACAGTGCTGACTGTGTAAGTATTCATTTCATCATTATAATCACTGTTATGACTTTTCATTGAAATATGCATACACAGGCCAGGGGCGTAGCTCAGTGAGTTTGACTCCTGGTTCAAAAAAAAGGTTACATGCACATATGTGTACATATCTTTGTATGTTTTATATATCTTACAATAAAAAGTCAAAAATATGACTGATGGGCTAGATACACTGGTGTGTGAATCTGGTAGTGAAATGTCTTGGCATAGTCAAATCGAACTACCTAAGAGTAGAACTCTTCTAGAATAATTTTTGTATTGTTTTAGAAGAAGGATATAGACAAGCACATCTATTATTCTGAAACAGTGAAATGTAAGCTTCCATATCCAGCTAGCTCTTCACAACTTCCTGGGAGAGGTTTTAAAAGAGAAGATGATTACGAGTGATATCCTTTATTTTTAAAAACTCCAGTGCATGGTACATGTGAAAAGATGTGGAGCAGAGGGAGCTCACAGTGCACATCAGGGCACTTAGGAGAGCACAGAGGGCCACTGGTAATTTTGCTTGGCAATGGCATAAAATGGGACTGCCCCAGGAAACTGGTCCCAGTGGTTTTCCCATGAACAAGCCAAACACTGCTGTAGTGGCCTCCTAAGCTTTCAGAACACAAGGGGCCTTAAGCGCAGCCCAGTTAAACTCCACCAGGGTTGTACTCGGGCACAAAAGCAGCCCTCACGGTTAAGGGCCTGGCCAGCATGAACAGCCGGTACAGTGATACTCACTTGTTTGATGGTACACAGGTTTATGCAACCCTTGGAGCCTGCTCGATGCCACAGCAGCAAGTTTGCCAGGGGGCTGCATTTTCCCGTCTAAGAGATACCACATCCGGGCAAAAGTGGCCCATTGCTTGAGCAAAAAGACAGAAACAAAAAGCTATAATTAAAATGGGAGGAATTTAATTATTGCCATATACTTTGATATGTACTGTGTTGGTAGTATCAACAATTAGTTTGAGAAACATGTACATAATATATAAAATTACCATTACAAATCCTTTTCTATATACCAGTAATGAGTTAGCTTAAAAAAATACAAATGGAAGGGCTCTACAATGAAAAGTTCAGGATGCTGAAGAAATGAATAATCCCACATTTGTGGATTAGCAGAATTAATTTTGTTAAGATGACCATGCTACCAAGAGCAATCTACAGAATTTAACACAATTACCATCAAAATACTGACATTCTTCACAGAACTAGAAAAAACAATCTTGAAATTCATATGGAAACACGAAAACCTCAAAACAGCCAAAAACAATCCTAAATTAAAACAGCAAGGCTGGAAGCCTCACAATACTGTGATTTTAGACTATACTACAAGTCACAGTAGCAAAAACAGTATGGCACTGGCACAAAAGTAGACACAAAGACCAATAACAGAGGCCACACAGACAAGTCCATACAAGGGCAGCCACTTGGTTCCAGACAAAGGAACCAAAAATGCATACTGGAGAAGGCAACCATTCTAATAAGTGGTGCTGGGAAAATGGATATCCATGTGTTGAAGACTGAAAGTAGATCACTATCACTTACCCTCTACAAAAATCAATTGAAAGTAGACCAAAGACCAATGTATAGTACTTGAAGCTTTGACACTAGTAAAAGAAAACGTAAGCGAAACACTTGAAACCTTAGGCACAGGCAAAGACTTCCTGACTAGAATTGTGGTAGTCTACAAAGTAATAGTAAAAATCAACAAACAGGACATGACATCAAATCAAAAAGTTTCTGCACAGCACGGGAAACAGCTAACAGAATGAGAAAACCTACACAGTGGAAGAAAATTTGCCACCTACTACCCTGACAGAGGATTAGTATCTTAAAAAAACATGAAAAAATCAAGTAGC
This sequence comes from Dolichotis patagonum, assembly GCA_004027295.1. NCBI lineage: Eukaryota > Metazoa > Chordata > Mammalia > Rodentia > Caviidae > Dolichotis > Dolichotis patagonum. The sequence goes on along the minus strand of PVJX010013402.1, from coordinate 24,744 downwards.
CCAATCAATACATGGGCAAATGAACTGAACAGACACTTCTAAAAAGTTCAACTGGTCAATAAATATATGGAAAAAATGTTCAACAACTTTAGCCATTAGGGAAATGCAAACCAAAACTACACTGAGATTCCAAGTCACCCTAATCAGAATGACTATCATCAAAAATACAAAATACCAATAAATGCTGGCAAGGATGCAGGGGTGAGGATAGGGGAAGAACCCTTCTTCACTGCTGGTGGGAACGTAAACTGGCACAGCCCGTGTGGAAATCAGAAGGCAGCCTGCTCAGAGGTCCTGCTTGATCCAGCTATCCTCCCCCTTGGTCCATCCTTAACAAATTAAAAGCTAGCAGACAACAGAGATGCCTGCATATCTCTTTACTGTGGCAGGATTCATGACAGCCAAGACAAGGAACCAGCCTAAGGGCCCATCTAGAAATGAGTGGAAAATGAAGTTGTGGTGTGTAATATAATACAGTGTAATATAATCATCTGTAAAGGGGAAAATTTTGTCATCCGAAGGGAAATAGATGGAACTGGAAATCATCATGTTGACCAAAATAAGCTGGACTCAGAAAGACAAACATCGCATGTTGTCTCTAATATATGGGGTCTAAAAAAGATGGCATTAAAGTAGAAAGAAAAACAATGCAGCTGAGCATGGTGGTGCACACCTGTAATCTCAGCACTCAATAGGCCGAGGCAAGCGGAATGCTGGGAGTTCAAGGCCAGCCTGAACTACACAGTGAAATCCTGTCTCAAAAAACAATGTATCTGGGAAAGTATGGCTGAAGGTGAAGGGGTTTAAGTTTTAAAGAACTGTCTCAGACCTCTAAGTTGCCTCAGATACAGACCACTGTTTTTGCAGGATTCACCAGTGTCTTTATACTCTAAGAAAACTCAAAATATGAAAGGTTAGACAACGCTAGAAAACTAGACTTGTGGTTTTATGTTTTTGCAAAACTGGGAGTGAAACCAAAAACTCCCTTACTGAGCTACATCCACTGTCCATCCTAAAATTTATTTTGAGGTGGCATCCTGCTAAATTGCCTAGGCTGGGTTCCAACTTAAGATCCTTCTGCCTCAGCTTCCCACAGTGCTGGGATTACAGGCAAGCACCACCACAATGGGCTTGGTGGTTTTATTTTCAACTTAATTACCATGAACTTCAAACTAGCCTACAGAGAAGCAGATCAGTTTCCTCCCATCCACTGCAGACTAATACTTTGATAGAAAAAAAGCACTTTAATAAAAAAGTACAAATGCTGCCACAAGGTCAAACGGCTATAAACATTTTAAAATGTTTAATTTCACTTCCTGCATCTACCTAATCACAGGCAGGGAACAAACACTCCTAGATGGGAACTACCTTTGAAGCAGCACTGGGCTAACCCGCCTCACAACCTGCTGGACACCCAGCTGCCCCTTCTCCCTAAACCAGCGTCCCCCTCTGCTTCCCCTGCGTCTGCGGACAGCACTTTACAGCTGCCCAAACCCGAACACCCCGAGAGCAGCCCTTGTCTTTCCTTTTGCTGTCTGCTCACATTTAGTCTTCCAAGAAACACCCCTGGCTCCGTCCTTAAAGAAACCCGACCCTGTCCAACTCCAGCGTTAGCGGCCGGGCTCTTTCGCCGTCGTCTCCAGCCGGGTTTACACGGCACGCGCCGCACCTTGTCGCCCTGGGATGGAAACCCTCCGACCCGGCTCTTCAGCGCTCTACAACGCCGATTCACCTAACTACCTCTCTGACCGCCTCATCTATTTTTCCTTAAGAGGAGGGGGGGGGCATGAAAAGCGCTGACTGAAAAGAGAGGGGACGAGGACAAAACAGGCAGCCAGCGGCGGCCAGGCCCGCGAGCCTGTCTGTGCCTTCCACGGGCGCCTCTTGGCCGCGGGTTCCGGACTCTCTTTCCGGATTCAGCTTCGTTCCTAAGTCCGCCGGCCCACCACTGTCCTTCTGCCAGTCTGAGGAACAGCGTCGAGCTGCAAGAGTCCCGGCTCACCTGCGGCGCCCTCGAGAAGCTCGACATGTCTGCCCACTTTGGGGCCGCCGCTCCCGGAAGCCAAGCCATACCGTCACCTATACGAGTTCGGCGGGAAATGCGCAGACCTTGGCACGACAGTTCCCAGCCCGTCCAGCTGTCGCCTGCTTCTTCTCCTTCCTTGGGTTCTTTGAAGTCTTCCTACGGTAACATTGTTATCCAGAAAGGAGGAAATAATGGCTTTATCGAGTAAATCATGCCCGAGAAGAACTTCCTAAAGGTCCTGGAAACCTACGTAACTCAGACGGTGGACACAATTTCCAGCCGAACTAAACGGATGAGAACCGGAAGTGCGTCGGAGGCGCGGCTGTTTTGAGACCTCAAAGCCGTTTTGAGCCGGGAGATGGATCGGTACTTGCTGCTGGTGATCTGGGGAGAAGGAAAATTTCCACTGGCGGTCAGTGAGGAGGCAGAGCATGGACCAGAGGTGTCATCGGGTGGCTGTAGCGAGAAACAGCCTGGTGAGCGAGGGGTTTAGAAAGGGCGGGAACGGGCGGCGGGAGGGGACGCCCTTCGAGTTTGATTAGGTTCGCTGGCTAGTAGTTTGGGTCGAAATGTCCCAAAAGAGATCTAACGGGAGTCGAAAACACACCAGCTTTGCGGAAAGTCAGTACAAACCTGTGGATGCAAGATTCTCGCACCCCAAAATTTAGGGCACAGTAAAATATTGAGTTCCCCATTCCTTAGCCATGGACTTTCCTGTTTAGAAAAAGTAGGCATTCAGTAAATGCTTATGCCTCCCGTGTTCCCCCTGCAGGTAGTACAGAAAGGAACAACACAGATAAGGGTGTTGCTGACCCAAAGTTCACATTCTAATGGGTGGTAGCATCGCGCTTAGAATCTAAGTTTTAAAAGCAGATGATAAATTTATACGATTTTAACAGATCGAATTGCTTTTTAGCGCTCCTTTTGAGACTGTATTGCATTTTACTTTTGATCCAGCAGATCTTTTGAGGAAAGAGTGTATGTGATCCTGTAAAAATTGTCATGACGGTTTCTCTGTTCTGTGGAAGAAATTTTAGATTTGTGCTGTGTGTGAACTAAGAGCTTTCCATATATCAAAATTTGAGTTTATTCTATCAAAATTTGAATAGATCTTGATCAGCACATAAGTAGTTGTTTTCTGTACGCCATACTGGTCTTGACAGCCTCTGATGGTGAAATGGGAATGGGCCTATATTATGGAACTTTGGGCATCACTGATTTAGATTATGTTTGCTTTTCAGATTTCACAGCAGCAAATGTTTATCATCTCCTAAAAAGAAGCATTAGTGCTTCCATCAGCCCTGAGGATAGTGCTTTCCCTGGTAAGCATAACATGAGACCTCGTTTCTCTGGCATAGAATTTTTATTGGGAATTAGTTTAATTAACTTGATCATTTAGAAGTACAAGAAATATTGTTGACTTTGCAAAAGGAACCGGGATTCAGACATAACTGAAGGGTCTAAACTAGAAAATACATTACCTTTCTCTTCCTGATAAATCCTAAATGTCATAAAGTTGTTACTGAAATTATTCTGTTTTTTCAACTTCATTTATTTCTCCAACTTTAATTTTACTTCCTTTATAACACATTCTTGCCCATCTTTAGATACTTATAGTATAGGTAATGTGGCCTATTTGGGGCTGGGGATTTAGCTCAGTGGCATAAGTGGCTGCCTGGCAAGTGTGAGGTTTTGAGTTCGATCCCAAGTACCAAAAAAAGAGGATTTTGTTCTGATTAAAACTACATTGTTAGTGACTTATTTACCATTTTTTTTTTCTGTCTTTACTTCAAAATGCAGAGTCTGGCTAGAGATGGATTATAGACTCATTAATGTATAATATCAGTTGAAGCCATGAGAAAGAAGAGGTTGCTTATCAATAGTGACAAGAACAGAAAATCTAAAACAGAATCTCAGTATTTAAAGGAACCAACACCAGTTTTTATTTTTTTTATTTTATTTTATTTTATTTTTTATTTGAAAGAGAATAAAACAAAAGGGGGCAGTACAGAGCAGATCAGAACAGGACAACATAGGCAACAGTACTTTACATTAAGTCAACTGGACATCAACAGTATCTAACACCATATCTCTTACTCTGCTATAGTTGAGCATAGTTTCAAATCCAACACCAGTTTTTAAAAGACCAAGAAGGAGCAGGTAGAGAAATAGCCATATAAATCACATGCCTTAAGGAAAGAGAGGTCAAGTGGGTCATCTTGGATTCTTTCGTTTTACTCTTTTGCAGAGAGTCAAGTAAAAACAAAACTAGAACCTTCTAGATTTAGTAAAGTAAGCGATTGATGACTATGGTGAGTGTAGTTTCAATGGCACAAAACAAAATGAAAAATCATTGAATTTGGAGGGAAGTGGGAAAGTTGATAAGCTACAGCAAGCAGTTAAGTAAGACAGAAAGTTTCTCCATTAAGGTAAAGTTATAGTAGTCACTGAAAAAGGACTTCATTTGAAAAAAAAATGCTAATTTGAGAAATAATTGTGTTTAAATGCTAATGAGAGGAGCAGTTTGGCATAAGCAGGCCAGGGTCCCAGAGGAGTATGAGGACTAATATTGGATTGGAGGTCACTGCCCCTTGCATGGAAGGGAAAGAAATGAGCAGAGACTTAATGGGGCAAAGATGGAGTTGTACATTTCCTGAAATGTGTGATTACTAATGGCTCCTGTTTTCCTAAAGAACAGGAGGTAAAGTGTCCTGCTGAGATTATTAGAACAAGCTGGTGATGGACACTTAGCATCTCACCCAGCTTCCATGAATGAAACCTCACTATATTTTGCCTCTCTCTTTGCGTCTGGTTTCTGTAACCAGCTCTAAATTCTTCCTGATTCCTCTGATAGAAACTTTTGGGTGGCTGTTAATGTCTTGTCTTCTTGGAATATTGCCTTTTCCAGGCATAGCATCTCTTGGTAACCAGGCTGGACCTCGGTTACATGGTCTTTGGGGAGAGAGTTGTTTTCCCTTGATAACTTACCTGACTTTGGGCTCTCCACTGGTAATAACTGTAGGTATATTTTTCAACATCTTTAGAGTGGATTTAAATGCTTTTTAAATGATGATTCAAATAATATGGATAAACTAATGCAAAGTGTTTTGTAATTTTTGTGCTCTTGAAACAGATTGTTCTGCTTGAATTTTTAGCAGAGACTTTTAAAAAGATAGATGGATTGATCTTGGAGACCTGTGGAGTATGTTTACATAGTATGCAACCTTTTAAGCACATACAGCATGCCGTCAGTTTATGTGTGGTCCGTCTTGGTTTTAATAAGCGTGATTTTGTTTCCAAGCCTGTTCAGTGGGTGGCATTCCTGGCTCCAAGAAGTGGTTCTTTGCGGTGCAGACAGTATCTGGCTTTTACCAGGTAACTGCAATCAGCCAATGCCTTTGGTATGCTCAGGAGTTCATGCGGCTGTTGTTTTAATGCAGTCTTTCCGTGTATTACTAGTTTTGTAGCTCTGATTGGCAAGAGATACATTTTGATGCCGAAAAAGATAAGATTGAAGATGTTCTTCAAACCAATATTGAAGAATGTTTGAGTGCTGCCGAGTGTTCTGAAGAAGACGACATTAACAGCAGAGAATCCTTGTCCTTGGCTGAGTATGCGTGTGTTCTTTTTCTACCATTTTAATATTTAGCTTTCAAGAGTTCCTTCTAAGTCAGAAAAATGAAATTTACCTGTTGTAGCATCTACAGTAAGGAAATTTTATTAACTGAAAATGTTAACTCTTCATTTTGGAAGAAATTAGGCAATTTGGGTCTTTCATCAGAATAAAGGTCTTTAAAATGAACAAACTGATACCCGGCAATGTTTTCTTTCTTCAGTTTACATTGCAAGAATTATAAAATGGTATTTTAATTAATATATCATTTACTCAAAGGTAAATTTTGACTGATCGTGTATTTTAATACTTACTTTGGAATGTTATTAAGTTAGTAGTTAGCTTTCACACCAAAAACTTACTTTCCTTTTCCTGTTTGCGGCTGAAAATCTGTGATTTTCTAAAAGTATGCATGAATCTTCAGCATTTCGTGTACTTTTTAAGACCCATGAAGAACTCAGAGCCTGAATGGTTGAACGGTGGCACAGCAGTGATCCAGGGGACGAGTTGTGCTCGTTTTCGCTTTAGAAAACATCCCATGTCTGACTGGTAGTTAACCCTCTCGTTTTGTCTTCATCCTCATAACCCATGACAGAAAACTGCTTTTGTTTTATTTTTTAACCTTACAGTGTATGTGTGAATCTGTAAACAGGCCTTTACCGGTTCCCAGACGCTGTCTTTGGCAGACATTGTGGGGCCAGATGCAGGGGTCAGCAGTGTGGTCCCTGCTCCTGTGACCTTAGGTCAGGTGTGTGACTTCTGGGCCTTTCTCGTCTCACCTATGAAGTCTTGAGGTTCCTTTATGTTTTCTAACTTGCCCGTCAATTTGCCTTAAAGTTCTTACAAATCCATCTTTCCCCACCACATTAAAAAAGAGGACAAGTGTAAAAGTAAAACTTCTAGCTGGGAGTGGTGACTCACACCTGTAATCCCAGCATTCTCGAGGCTGAGGCAGGAGAATCATTGCAAATTTGAGACCAGCCTGGGGCACAAAGTGAGCTCAAGGCCAGCCTGAACTGCATAGTGAGCCCCTGTCTCAAAAAGCCAAAACAAACAAACAAACAAAAAGAGGTAAAATTTCTGGTCAGTGACTTCATGATTATTTCCACAAGAGGGAGCCCGGAAACTACAGTCTACCCAGGATACCTTTTTCTGAACAGTATCAGTGTAGAGTAAAAGGTTTCATTATCTGTGTGACCAACTCTTTTAAGAACTTTTCATCGCAGGGACGGTTTTGTCACCCTCAGAATTTAATGGATCTGAAGAGGACATCGTGCTGTTAGGACTGTTAAATGTGATTTAAGGAAAAGCAACATGTTTCCTTTAGTAAACAGTGCAAGCTTGCTTCGAGAGCTCAGAAAAATGTTTGCTCTATTAGTTATCTTTTATAGTTAACATATAAAATACAACTTAGGGACTTTGCTTGCCCTTGTTATTTTGCTGATTACATTTGTTTTTTGATGCAAAGCCTTAGGTAGTGTTTGAATCCTAGCTTCCGCCCTTACTGGCCACGTGTGCCGGTGGTGGTAGTGGCAGTGTGACAGTGGTCATCGGGGTGGGGTCGGGAAACATGTGCAGCAGTGTGTGCTGCGCTTAGCACATAGCCATCCCTGCCTCTGTGACTGTCAGTTTTCTTCTTGTTTTAGGCTGTATGAAGAATCTGCAGAAAGCTTGCATCAGTTATCAGACCAGCTTCCTGCTCCCGGTAACGTTATGACTTTCCCATAATTTGTATCTTTTTAGACACTTTTTTTATGAGTGAGTGATGAATTTAGTCTTTATGCTCATATTCTCACTTTATCTTGAAATTCAAGATGAAAACTGGGTACCAGTTCTCTAAATGCTTGTAATTATTATGCATCACAACTGTACACCAATTAAAGATGGTTTCTTAATAGAAATTTATACAAAACGTACTGCACTATTTTAATAAGTCTGTTGCTGAGATCTTACAGTGCTTTTTACTATTTTCTAGACAAAATTAGTTTTTTATATTCTAAGCAAAAACTAGAATTTTGAACATTAAGTCTTCATGTTTCCTTATTTAATTATTACTGGAAAGCACTCTCACCACTCTCTCGTGTTATGTTTCGGAGTGTTTTCTATTTGTAGAGCGCTAACTCTGGAAACCGACCTTGGAAAAGCAGCTTTTGGAGGCTGGTGCCTTTGGATAAGCCTCTGTCGTGGTGGAACCGGTGGCTGGCAGCAAGTGGGTCCCCGGACTGCCGAGGGGCACTTTGCTGGGCACCCTTTTTGCGGAACCACTTTTCCCCCAAAATGTAAAGCGTCTTTTACGAAATGCTGTGTCACCGTGCCCTTAACGCTATTTTTGTTCTAAGCATTAACCAAGGAGGTGTCCCCTAGCATGTGACACGATTTGACACTCAGGAGTACTCCTGGAGGTTACCCGGGGTGTCCCCTGGAGGGAAGGAAGGTCTTGTACTCAGCAGACCTTTGTCGTCACCTGTGTGTCGCAGGTGGCACAAAAGCTGGGAATGTGGGGAGCAGCGAAGCGTGGGTCCCCAGCACAGGGGGCCTGTGGGAGAGGCGTGCCCAAACCGCACCCCAAACCCACTTCCTTACCGCAAAGCGCTGATACCGCGGTTAAACAGAACACTGAGATTTTAGTTTAGAAAAAAGAACTCCTACATTAACATCTTCTGTCTTAAAAGAAAAATAACACATGTGCCATGGGTTTACCACCACTGACGTAGATGTGCTTTGTTTGTTTGTTTTTGTTTTTTTTCTGGTGCCGGTGATTGAAGCCAGCATCCTGTGCGTGCTCACCCTGCACTGTACCCCTGAACTACACCAGTAACCCCTCTTTTTTAAATGAAATGTATCAGATTGTAAATATGCATTGAAAAAAAAAGAATATGCATTGAAATATTCTACAGTTGTTGTTCTGGCAAATTAACAGACTTTAATTATCAAATTTTTCTTTGGCTTCTGTTTCAATTTTGAGTTTTCTGGTCCCTTGGTAAATTTATAATTTCAAGACACTTAAACTGATGCCAGGTGGGTCTTATTTCTCAGAATCCAGTGATGTTGTCAATATAACTGGTTTTGCTAAATGTTATAATGTCCGTTAAAGAGAAAGAATTCATGTGAGCATTGTAATTTCATATTAATTCATTCCCTTTGGATAACAGAATTAAGTATAGAGGACTATAACGAAATTGCAGTTTTTTTTCCTCTGTTGCCTATAACAATAGCATTGATGATCTGCAAACCAGTGTGTGTAATTAACCACTGCTGCAGAATCAGCAGCATTATGACCATGCATTGTTTACTGGCGTATGCGAGCTATTTGCAGATAATGTGGCTTTAAATTAAATGAAGAACATTTAAATCTTTGAGCTCTGATTTGTGTTGTTTTGAAGACTTTCAGAAATTAAAAATGAAAATACTCCTTTATCTCCTAAATAAACCTAAAATTCAAATGTTCAGGTAGTATTTTAAGATCCTGTAGATCGAAAAGCTTTTAAAAACTACAATTTTTCTCTTTCTCTAGGTAGAGCAATGATAGATATCATACTCTTGCCCTCTGACAAAGAGCCTCCTAAACTGAAAGACTGTTTACCTGCTATTGGAGCATTAAAACACCTGAGAGAATGGCATTCAGCAAAAGTTACTATAGCAGGAAATCACTGTGAAACGTAAGCTTTGATCAGGAGTCTTGGTTTTGTTGTTCAGGCAGCTAACCTGTTCTTAATAGACTCAGCGTTTGAAAACTATTTTCATGTGACAAGGGAAAGATTTATGTTCTCTATGTCGAGAAGAATCCAGATTCTTATTTCAAACTCCCAAGATGTTTTAAGTTTTTAGGAAATATTGCCGATTGTGATTTGTCACTATTATCAAGCATGGATTGATTGTCAGCCTTGCTATGTGTTTTAAATAGGCTCAGGGTTGTTTGGCAAGCCTAAGGTCCCAAGTTCAAGTCTCAGTACCAAAAATAGGCTTGGGTTGTCCCGTGAGCAGCATGATGAACACCACGGATACGTGGTCACGCAGAATTTACACCATCACATCTGCTTTCTGTGTTATAGAAATAAACACACATGGCTGTCTGATGACGTTTCAGTAGGAATCAACTGTTCTTACCGTTTGGTCTTGTTAGTGTTTAAATTGGCTTTGTTGACTTCCTAACCCTTTCCATCCACCATGTGTTTGTTGAGTGCTGACTTTACCACAGGCACAGGCACAGAGGTGAGTGCGGGTGGGAAGGGGAAGCCACCGTCTTTTCCACGGGAGTGTGGTTCCGAGGGTCGGGACCATCTGTGACATGTGCTGTTGTGGAACCCTTACAGCACCACGAGGCAAGGAACGGCCATTCTGTCCGGGGACAGCTGCCACGGTTAAGCCGAAAGTATGAGCACAGTCTGTGTCCTCACCCTCAGTTACAAGGGTGACCACTCTTAGTTTGTGGGCATGCGGCGTTAAGTCAGTGTGTGGCCGACCTCAGCAGACTGACTCTGTGGGCATTCCGGAACATTAGTTACAAACAAAAACAGCCGTGTGGATTTGGTCTCTTAGACTTGTAGTTCAACTGTAACCGTTACCAGGCGTGGTGGTGCGCGGCTGTAATCGCAGCAGTCAGGAGGCTGAGGCAAGAGGATCCATGCGAATTTGAGACCGGCCTGGGCTACAAAGTCAACTCAAGGCCAGCCTGAACTGTATAGTGAGACCCAGTCTCAAAGAGATCACAGAATAAAAATTGAAATAAAATAAAAATAAGCTGTAACCATTAAATATAAGTAAACTATAACTATGGAATTTCCCTTTTTTTTAAACAGAAACTGTCAGAGGATTGCAGAATACCTTTCTGCTCATGTCATACCGTTAGAAGCGCTCAGCCATGTGATTGACTCAAAGGAATTATGGAGGGGAAAGATTCAGATATGGGAAAGACAGGTAAATGGATTTCCCCACTAGCACAGTGTTCCGAGCAGGCGTCACAACCTCGGAGCACACAGTTTGAGGAAGTCTTCATGGATGTGTCCTGGACAATTGTTCTACACCAGCACTGCTGAGAATTTTCTGCAGGAATGGACACGTGCTCGATTTGTGCTAATATAATGGTCCATTGGCTCTGTGTTACTCCTGAGCACGTCATGTGTGACTGGTTCCACTGATGAACTGAATGTTTAATTCATTTAATTTTAATTAGATTTAATTTAAATAGTCACCAGTTATACGTTAGGTAGTACAGCTGTAAAATGTAATACTTGCACACAACTTGGCATTAGTTGCTTTCTTTTATTACATATGTGATTTACTGCCAAAAAAATAGTTTAGGACAGTTTACATTCTGGTTAGCTTCCTACCAGTTACCTCTCTAATTCTGAACATTTTAGTCTAATTTAGACCCAGATTTCTCTACCACAAAATGAGAATATTAAGTTACTGGGACTCTAAACTTTCACATTGCAATAAGGACAAAGTATTAATCTTTCTGATTTTATTCATGGTGCTGAAACTGTGTTCTCTTGGATTTGTTTCAGTTTGGATTTGAAGTTAGTTTTCCTGAATTTTGTTTGAAGGGAGTCACATCTAAGAATTTTAGTACATCTAATTTAAATACTTGCTTTCTTGCCAAAAAGATAACACCATCAAAGGATAAAGATATTTTGCCAAAGGTAATTGTATGCTAAGTTCTTTTTTCTTTTTTCTTTCTTTCTTTTTTTTTTTTTTTGCTGTCATGCATTTGTGAATATTTTTATTACTGTCAAGTGTTTGAATCTTAGATCACTAATGTGTACTGAAAAGTGTTCACATGCATCTGTCTTCTAATTCTGATAATAAAGTGCCTGAGTTATGCTGTTCTCGGGGTTAGACGCTCAAACCATCATCGTGACAGATTTTGTCATGTGACACAGTGATCCTCACTTTGAGTCCGTAGAGAGGGCTGAGACTGCCTTTGTTGTGAACTTACTGCATGACCTATGTAAGGCTGGAGTGAATGTGATATAGCGGAAGCAGGAGGGGTTTTGTGTTAGAAAGACCTGGGTTCGAAACTTGGCCCTTTCACCCTTTATGTATTGGATACAACCAGTGCATTTGTGAGATGGGACCAATAATAGCACATTTCCCTTACAGAGTTATGTGGCAATTAAGTGAGGTAGAGGAAAAGCGTGTCCAGCAGAGAACTTGGCACAGGCTTAACTTGCAGTTTAAAAGCACTGATTCTCATATCAGATCTTCTATATATTTGTTCATTAAAATAATTGTGAATATAATCGTTAGAAAAGCGTGTGGCCAGCTTTCTTTAACACCGGAAGAATAACGTAAGAAGCACTATTTATACAGAAGCACTTTAGCAACCCACTTTAAGAGACCCGGTATAAGAATTTACTAAACATAGTGGTCTTGAAGTTACCAGGATGTGAACTGACAGTTAATATACTCTGATTGAAAAGCAATACAAAAAAGGTGTGGTTTCTGATGAGAACTCATTTCCCAGTACTGTTTAGCATTGCCTACTTGACATAACTTGCTATGACAATCTTTCACAGAGATTTTAAATTTTTAAGATTAAGATCATAAAATTAATGGCTTTAATTTTTCATCTTTGGTAGTAAAATATTCAAGTGTGGTACTGGATCTAATTTTTTGATACTATTGAGGGTAAACTTAGTTACAACCTCTTCAAGAAGTGTTAGGCCATCCTCCATATATGTGTGCATATTGTGTGTACATGTGTGTATACTGTATACCACACACACACACACACACACACACACACACAGAATCGTACAGTGGGATTATCTGCCTTCTGCAAATGTAAAACTGTAGTTTCTTCATGATATGTTTTCTTTGCTGTTCATGTTAGGCACTTTATCTTCAACTATTGGAACAAGTCTCCTTTGTTAGCTCCCTCTAATTTAGTGTTAAGCTGTACTTAAAGAAATACTGAACATTTGTTTTTCTGAGTGATAAGTCTCTATTAATTAGCACTTGTTGGCAGTGCTCTTCTCTATAGTTTCTTCAGTCGTTTCCCTGGATTTTTTCCTTTATTTTATTTTATTTTATTTTATTTTATTTTATTTTATTTTCATTCTGTGTTTTTAGAGACAGGGTTTCACTATGCAGTTCAGGCTTGCCTTGAACGCACTGTGTAGCCTAGGATGGTCACAGGGATCCTCCTGCCTCAGCCTCCTTAGCCCAGTAGTGCACCACCACGCCTGGCTGATTTTTTCCTTTAAATCTCAGTCAGTCGCTCAGCCCAGGCTCATCCTACCGTGTCTTTTCTTGCTCTTTTTCAGTCCTGCAGGCCTGCCTGCAGAGGTAATTTGCTGATTTGTTTCTTTAGCACTATAGCCTCTTTCTCTGGTTAAAGAGGAAGAGTTGAGAACTTCTTGCCTCTTTCCATGCTTGTTTTCTCCCATTACAACTCTTTCTGATCACTAAGAAATCTCCACGTCTGTGGACTGTGAAAGGCAGAATTGAAGCGGAAGAAATTCTTGCCCGTTTTAGAGGGATTACACGCCTGCTTGCGTACTGGGTAAAAGTTGCATTCTGAGACCCGTTTTAAAGTTTTAAAGTCCTAACCGCTAAGTTGTTTGCTTTCATTTCACCTAAAGTGTTATCACACAGTGCTCATTTCTCTCCCAGGTTTTCCATTACTATGGCCCTGCCCTGCAGTTCGTGCAGATGATTGACCTGGCAGCGCTGCCCTCCTGCTACCTGTCCGATGTGGAGTTCGAGTTGTATCCCTTTGTGTCCGGGGTGTGTCAGATCCTGTTTCCTGGGCAGGGGCCGTGTGCCGGTGTGGGCGAGTGAACCCACGCGTGAGGTGTGCGTGTGTGCTCACTGTTCCATGCTCATGGGGTTACTGTGGACGCACGAGTGGGGCCCCTTACGCTGGAGCTGCTGGGGATGCAAGTTGTTGCATTTCCCATATCCCGGATCCCCTGCTTTCCCCGCAGAAGTCTGTCTCCCTAAGCAAGCACTTAGCTTTCCCTCCCTACCTACTGAGTGCTTGCTGTGGGAAGGGCTAAAGCGGGGGAGCCTTCTTTATGGCCGAGTAGTACTCCATTGTATGAAAATACCACATCTTTTTTATCTATCCCTCAGTCAGTGGGCATTTAGATTGTCTCCAAGATCTAGCGATTACCAACTGTGCTCCTGTAAACATGGGTGCACATATCTATCCCTGTGGTATGATGTTTTTAATTCAATTTTTTTGTCTTTTTAGGGGACGTTGTTTTGGGGGCATATTGCTAGAGCAGGCTGGAGGGTCTTTCCAGACTGATGAAAGACCTGTCCCGTCATGAGGAGTTAACTCATGTCTTAAAGACAGGGAGGGACCAGAGGAGGACTGTACACCAGGGAATGGGAGAGTTCCCGGGCAGCAGAAGGGAAGCTATGCTGAGTGGGTGTGGCCCTAGGCTCCCCCCACCTTGGCCTCAGGGTGCCCCCCCTCCCTACTCTTAACTGGGGGTTTCCTGACTGCCTCACTGCAGAGCTCTCCGCTGGCCAGGCCTGGTGGTGCACACCTGCCATACCAGCAGTTGGGAGGGTCTCAGCTGGCGGCCACCGTGGGCTCCATGGTGAGTTCAAGGTCAGCCTGAACTGCCTGGTGAAACCCTGTCTCAGAAAGACCAAAAAACCACTCTCTGCATCAAAGAAGCCATTTTTATCGTTCCGACCCACATTTTAAATGGTTTTTAATTAATATTCAGTGTACTTCCATTTCCCTGGTTTTAAGAAATTGTACAACTTGCAAAAAAAAAAAAAAGCAAATACAGTGCTACCTCAAATACAGGGGTATACAGTTCTAGAAGTACAGTTCTAGAAGTACTGTGTTTATACTTCTAGAACAGGCAGAGGACTTGCTGGCTTTGCTACTGATGACTTTTGAGGTAAGGAAGATGGAAGAACTTTTGGAATCTGTGGGGAAAAACAAAGTAATGGGTAAACTGCCCTTCATTCTCCTGCTGTCAGTATGATTAATGCGCAAGTGTGCGTTGCCTGATGTATGTTTTAATACACTTAACTATAAGTGCTATTACGCATGTCTGCAAATAATGAACATGTTTTAAACTCTTAAGATAGTATATGTTGAGTGCCAGGTGTGGTGGTGCATGTCTGTAATCCCAGCACTGGGGAGGCTGAGGCAGGAGGATAGTGAAAGACCAGCCTAAACTACATGGTGAAACCCTTCTCTAAGAAATCCAAAAAAACAACAGAAAAATGTACCTAAGAAATTTTCAGAAACATCTAGGAGCGGAACATTTTATATAAAAAGAAACTTTTTGATTAGAAATGGAATATGAACTCTTGAATTTTATATGCTGAATTTTTACAAATATCTTATCGTGGTAGTTTATAATAATGATATTCAGAACAAATACTCAGAAAAATAATTTTTAAGGAAAGATTAATTGTTAATTCCTGAAGGTGGTTTTTAGTAAACGAATTCAGTAGCTTGTGGGGAGAATCAAGAAGATAAAGCTTAGGATGTAGAGTGATTTCCAGGTTCCTCTACCCTCGTTTCTTTAATTCCTTGGACAGAGCGCTGCAGGAAAGTCCCAGCAGGCAGAACTCCTCGGTGCTGCTGGAACAGATTTCTTCTCTGTGTGGCAAGGTAAACCAGGCTTTTTTGAGTTATGCTTTTGCATTTAATATTGGAAGATGTGTGAGGAAATGAACACAGCTCATTAACCTGCTTTTGCTCGCTGACTTGGTTTCTTTAATGTCCATAACTTGACTCGGACTCCATGTCATTGCTGGACTTTTCACAGTAAAGTGCTTTGCAGACAAATTGACTTTGATTTTAGAAGATTCTCAGAAATAAGTTTTGTAGCTGGTAATGGCTTCAAAATTTTGAGCACGATGGAAGTTAATCTTGGTTATTAAGTTGGTTAGTTTGAGAAATGCCTGGGAAATGAGTCACGTGTACTTCTGGGTGTTTTGGGGTGGGTCCTGAGGGCATGACCTTGGGAAACATGTCTGGTCGCTACCCCGTCCTTGCTGGCTTTTCCTGTCACCCCTGCTTCCTGGCGGCCAGGAGCTGAGCACACCCTTCTGCTGTGATGCTTCTGCCTTGGAGCCGCTGCCCATGGACCACAGCCTTAGAGACTGAGCCAAACTCAGCCTGTCCCCGTGTGCTTCACAGGTGCCAGGTATTTTGTTCTACCTGTGGAATGGTCGAGAATATGAACACATTATTTAATATATTGATGTTTTAACAAAAAACATTATTTTAATCATTAATCCTTCAGTATTGCATTTCAATTCTCTGGGAAAGTGTTCATATGTTTGCATTATTGTTTAATGGTAGAACAGAGAAAAACTTCCAAAGTTTCACTGAATCATTTGTAAATTTGTGATTTTTTCTTGTACGTATAATGATGCTTAGAAGATTTGTAGCTATTTTAATAGTTTTCTATTTATAATGGTATAAAACTGGTATATTTTTACTTTACTAAACTAGAATTCTAAGTGGAATCATGTATCCAAAGTCAAGTAAAGTTTTTAGTAAAAAAAAATAAGTGCATTCTTCCCGGTTATTTATTCAACTGTTATGTTTCTATGAAAATACTTTTTTTTGGTACCGGACCGGAAATCGAACTCAGGACCTTGTGCTTGCCAGGCAGGCACTGTGCCACTGAGCTATATCCCCAGCCCTGCGAAAGTAATTTTAATGCACACAGTATTTACTGGTCCTATTTACATAACATTGTGTTGCCATATTAACACCAAATAGACACTCCTGAAAGGAAAAATATTTATTATAGTTATAGCAGCTTTGCCGTCATGCTAAAGTCAAATCTTAGTTGTTATTTCTGTTGAAAATTGATATAATAAAGGCCGTTTGGCCTTGGCTTTAAGAGTTTCATTGTATGGTAACTTAAAGTTTTGGCTTCAAAACCTCATTTTCCTGTAAGTTTAATAACAATTTGAGTAGTACGTCAAAGTTCTTATTTGATGAGTTGACCTATGATCTAATATTTCTAGTAAAAATCAGGTATATACCTATAATTTATTTAGTACAAGTATAAAATAGTCATTAATTCATCTAGCTATTGATGATAGGCAACATTAATTCTAGAAGCCAATTGCGTTGTTATTTAATATCATATTTTTAGTTGTTTTGTTTTAAATTTGCTGAACTAGATTGTGGTTTTGATGGCTTCTCAGCCCATGACTATAAAATGTTAAAACACACCCCATCAGTGAGCAGTACATGAATGGGGCCTTGGAAGTTTTTTATTGGAGCAAAAGGGATAAAAGTTACAAATATGATATGTAACTCAGAGAATAAATCTCTAAATTTGAAGCAGTTTATTTCTCTTTTATATTGGATCACAATTTGTCTTTTAAATGTTTGGAAAAAAACCTTAGTTTTGAATTGCATGCTTGTTCCTAGAAATAGTCCCTCGCTTCGTGGCTTGGTTTGCATTTCTTCTCCTGACTTCCGGCTGTGTGGCAGAGGCTGGCTTTGCCTGCCTGGCTGTCCAGGCGATGGGGTAGACAGGGCCCTCCGTCAGCTCGCTCCCGTGGGGCTTACCTTCTAGTGATTTATAGGAACCTCAGGAAATGTTTGAGCTTTGAAAGGTTTTCCTTCTATCTCCCCAAAATATGAATAAGAGCTTCCTAGAGTGAAGCTTATTTTCTTAGATTAGGAAAAGACAAGGTAGGACTGGTAGGGAGTGGGGTGTCCACTTGTCTTCTGGTGTCTACACAGCCATATTTTTTATAGCAGGACTTTGCAAAGCTGTTGAAGTGATTCTCATGGTACCACTCGTTGGAGAGGGCTCACTGAAATGATTAAATCAAGGTTTTGAAACTCAGGTTTGAGACACTCTTTGGCCTTTAAATTCTGGGATAGATGACAGCCTTGCTCTGCTCAGAGCTTACCTAGCGATTAGTGCGTGGAGAAGAACAAGCTATCAGAATCCAAATTAGGCTGCTGGGGAGACGAGACCAGTTCTTCACCCGCACTCCTGGCAGCCGTGCGTGGGGCTGCACTGAACATGTCTGAAACATCGAGAAAGCCGTCACTGGGACCTAACGGGACACAGTCCTTTACCACCTTGCCAGCCTCGTGGCCGTGCTTTTGGGCTCTGAAGTCTTACTGCCGCCAGAACGAAGTAGGGGTTTGTGGTTAGAAAATTAGATGTATGTACTGCTAAATTTTTAAAGTTTTAATTGTAAATACCAGACTATGTAAAGTATATTATCCTTTAAAAAGACTACAGTTATAAGTCATATTTACTTTTACTTTGTTTCTAAAAGTGATTTTTTAATCTGTTAATTATGAATATAAGTAAACATAATAAATAGCACATCCACACATAACAATTACATAAAAGTAACTTACATTAATTTTAAGATCTTTGACTAATGCCTTATGTTTTCCAAAGTTTTTTTAATTAATGTTTTTTATTAGGATATAGTGATTGATGTAGCTACATTTCTAAAATATGCAAATTACAGTTTTCACAGTTATAATTTGTTTTTCATTTAGTCTTTAATCAAACTTGAGAATTTACCTAAATATATTATGGTGGGGTTTCTTTTTGAGCAAATATTTAATAAACATCTGTATGCCCAGCCCTGGGAGTTTAAAGATAAATAAGTTGAGTTTGCTTATAAATCAGTCTTTAGCTGCTCTGTTTTCTAGAATATAATTCATTATCTTCTCTGCAGTTTTCACTGATTAACATTAAATCTGGTTTCTAGGAACAAAAATTTCTGTTTTGCCTTCAGATAGATTAGAATTTTAAAGACAGAACAGTGATCCATCCATCAGAGGCCCTAAAATTATGGTTGAATAAGACAAACTTTTTGTGTTAGAACTCTCAGCCTCTCACTGTTTTACAGATACACAAAGAAATTAACCCACTGAATACAAAGTAAACAGTCTGAAGGGCAAGGCTTTTCGGAGCTGCGCACTCCATGGAAAGGGGCCGCAGCAGCTTCGAATGCCTTTCTCTGTTTGTCTTTTTATGTTTTTGGCAGAAGGTGGGACTCTTCAGTCTTTTAGTGGTGCTGTGGAGAGAGGGTCCTGTGTGGGAAATGACCCTCTGCCCCTGTTCAAGAGCAGGTCCCCGCCTGCAGTCAGTGAGACCTGTCCTGCATTCCAGGTGGGCGCCCTTTTCGCACTGCCCTGCACCGTGAGCAGCATGTTCCTCCCACCCCCCGGCCAGCTCAGCTCCAGGAAGTGGAAGGAGTGCGTCGCCAGGAAGCCCACGAAGCTCAGCGGTGAGTAGTGGGGCTCCCCCTGTCGCCTCAGTGACATGGGATAGAGAACCGTCTGTCACACCTGAAATGGGGATAATATTTCAACTTTTTTTTTTTTAGTTTTTATTGTATTGTGGTGTTGGGATTGAACTGGGTCCTCTCATACAAGTGCCTACCTTCCACTGCGCCCCCAGCCCACAATAACATATCTTGATTGGAAAGTAGTATTCGGTTATCGCTAATCACATTCATCAAACATATCTGCGATCTCAGGGCCGGACATTTAGTTAACTAGAAAGCTGACTACACCAAATGTTGATTTCTTACAGACATTTGAGAAACAAATATATGAAAATAAAGTAGCTTATTTGTTATATGATACATTTAAAAAATGAGCCCGAGGTTACACTTTTCCGAGGAAATTAGAACTTACTTAACTATATGCTGTGCAGTGTTTGAGATACTTTAAAAATATTGAGTCATTTAACTTTCATAGTCATCCTACAGATTCACTGTTATTCCCATAACATAGGTGAGGATATTTGAGCCAGAAACTGAAAGAACTATCAGTTGACAGAACCTTCATATGAATCCTGGTTCTGCAGTTAGTAGTTCCATAATTTTTCTTAAAATTTGAACCTGGGCTGTGGGACACTGTGTTGCCTCTTGAGATGTCTGGTGTGTTCAAGATGTCACCCAAAAGATAAAACCCTAATTTCTGTTACAAAGCCAGAGATCGTTTGAGCTCTAACCCTAATATTTCATTACGTAGTTATGGATCAAACTGTTCAAGTTACCGTCTCAAAGTCAAATAGCTAAAGTGGATTCTTGAATATTTTTGCTTTGGTGTAAGTGGTATTCAAACTGAACAATAATTTGTTTAACTGTCTCTGAGCTTATAGTTAGTTTTTTGGCCCATGTCATGATAGGACTGAGAACTATAGTTGAAATTGGTCACCAAAACTTCCGTGGAAATACGCCACAGAGCCCTAGTATTTTGAGGAAAAAGAATTTTTCCTCAAAATTCTATTGTTTATTTACTTTGGTACTGGGAATTGAACTCAGGACTTCACACTTGCCAGACAGATGCTATGTCACTGAGCTATGTCTCCAACCCTATAAATAATTTAACAAAGATGTGTGCAAAGTGCTTTACATTTTGAGTGTTTGGGTTTGGGTTGGGCTTTTCTGGTACCAGGAATTGAACTCAGGACCTCACACTTGCCAGGCAGGTGCTGTGCCACTGAGCTATATCCCTGGAAAAAAAATTTTTTAAGCGAGCAGCTTACACAGTGCTATGTAGGAAATAGGTGAGATACTAGATTCCAATTTAGCAAACTTGAAGTTAAACTCAGGTAAGATATCTGTATGGAAATTTAAATCTAGAGTCTGGAATTTAGATCACTAGAGAATAGTCACAGCTAGGCATTTAGATTTTGCATTTACCATTAGTTTTCTTATCTCTTGTTTAACAAATATAAGTGTAGTGGCTGGAAAGAGCACACTATTTTTATTTGTTCATGGTTCCGCAGTTGGGGTTGAGCTCAGCGGGTTGGTTCTTCTGCTGGTTTCACCTCTGGTCACTGATGATGTTGCTTTGGCCTCGTGGATGGTTTGGAGGCTGGGTTCAGGATGAGGAGATGGCTCGCTCTCATCCTGTAGTCTCTAAGCTGTTTCCTTGTCCCATGGCCTCTTCACATGTCTCCAGTGCGCTGGCTGACACTTACTAGTGCTCAAGACAAACGCAAAAATTTAAGCTGACAAGATTTTTGAAGAAAGTCCTAGAACTTGCCTAATCTCACTTCTGCTGCATTGTTATTTCAAGAACGGTCCAGATTTGCTGAGGCCCTGACTATTCAAGGTTGTTAATACTAGGAAGCCACCAGTGTGAAAGCTTACCATTGGTGCAGACAGGAAGCAGCAGCAATGTTTGAGGAGGGGAAGCCACCACACATAAACAGCACAGCTAAGAAGAGAGCCACAGATTGAGTTTCTAGAGATAGTTGCATTTAAATGCAAGTTGAGAAAGGTTAAGGAAGGTTTTCATAGGTGATTGTTTGAAGATCCTGGCCAGTTATGATCATTAACATCAGCATTAAAAATACCATTTGTCACATCCATAGCATACGGTGCAAGCTTATGAGCAGTAAAGGAGAGTCATTCTGGGTCCTGACACCTGAGGGGGTAGATTCATGGTTCTTTTTTAATGAGATGTTTATTAAAGGGAGGAATAGACTTTGAAGAATGATTATAGTTCTGTCTAGCCGGTGGTGGAAAGCTAAGGAGAAGGGCCTTGCCTCGTGCGTGACCTGACTCAGGCTCCAGAGCTCAAGGAAGCCAGAAGCCTTCTCGTTTGGTGATTGCCCCACCCCAGGACGGGAGAAAGTGCTGCTTTAACCTTCTTGCCCACGCCTGTGGATAACACGTATCTGGGGATTTTGGAAGATGTGAACATGAAGTCAGAAGTAGATTTAGAGAGGCAGTGTGGTCTGTTCCACTTGCGCTATGTGAAGTCATGGGATAGTATCCATCTCTGCATCACAGCATCGAGTGTGTTCAGGATGGATAATGTGATCTCAGTATTAGCATCTCATAAACAGACTCAGTGTATCTAATATGGCCCATTTATCTTTCTTCTTCTTCCTCTTCCTCCTCCTCCTCCTCCTTTTCTTCTTCTGACTTTCTACTTAAAATGGCTATTATGTTGCCAGTTCTAATTTTAAGGTAATTTATTAATTTGGAATTACTCTTAGTGTTTTTTTGCATGCTTTTTATTGTAACTTTAAGAAAATATCATGTGACTTGATTTCAGTTTGTTAGATTATTGCCTCTTGAAATTTAAGGATTAGTAGAGATAACTGCTGAATAATAATGAGATATAGATCACATGATAATCTTTGAAGCCAGATTGTTGATTACTGATTAGACTGGATCATTAGGAGCTGATTAAATGATACCTTATGGTACTTTTTTTTAAATGCTTAGAAGTAGCAACAAAATCAAACTGGAGAGCTGATTATTAAGTTCTGTTCTACGTGTCACCCTTCCTGAAGGGAAAATATTACTTATTGCATTGACGGAACTCCTTTTGTAAAAATAGGGAAGCCAAGGTATAGTTAGCATAAAAATTTCAGTAAACCTTGCACCCAGAGAATGCCAAACCCCTTTGTGCCCCCAGTAATAGCATGTGTCACTATCCCAGATAGTACAGGAACTCTGAGATCATCCCCCACCATCGCTGTCTTTCTGCATAATATGCTGAATTACACCCACCTGCACTGTTTCTCTACACGTGCCAGCATCTCCAGACTTAACTGTGTATAGTCCTAAAGTGTTTGCTGATTTCGGTGCTTCATTCAGTCAGACCATTTCATTCATTTATTTAAATATGGATAGATACTGTATATCAAGCGTGGGACTATATAATCTGGAGATTAGTACTTAAGGAGATAGACTTTATATTCCTCTCCCTGGAATTTATATGATGGCATAGAAAATAAATACAAATAATTATGTAACATATTAAAACACATGACATATTAATATTATAATTATCATAACATGGTGTTTAGTAAGTTCCAACTAGGAACAATCCCTCGGAAATATTGCATGAAATAAAGATGCTGCAGTGGTTCTGTGGCCATCTGTGGTACCATCAGTGTTCTTGAGCATTTGTATTCATATTTGCATGTCCATTAAAGTCCATTTTTAAACAGGCATCTTGCTGAGCACCTGCAGGGTGCTAGGCACTGTTTCACCTGCAGGACCAGCGGTCAACGCAGCCGAGTCTGTGCTCTCAGGGCACCTGCGTTACAGCAGGCAGGGCTGTAGTGTGTCCCCCCCTCCCCCAGCCATCTCTGGAGTCTCGGTCTCTCGGTCTGCAGGTCTTAGTCCAAAGTCGTCTTCTCTGTCAGGACCTGTTCTGGCCTCTCATCTACGGTTGCAGACCCCGCTCCTGACATTAGGCCCCTTCCCAGTCCCTGTTCCTTCTGCGCATCCGCTGCTGTCGCCCACATGAGTGGGTGCTGGGCACCGGTGTCCCTCAGGAAGCTTTGTTAAATGACAGATGAAGGACACTGTGTAGGAAGTGGCAACTGCCGTCCTAGCAGAGCACCTGTGCCTCGTTTTTAACAGCCTGAGCTTTCGTTCCGGGCAGAACACACAGGCACACATTAGCTTGAACTATGTGATATTTATATATCAAGATGATTAGATATTTGCAGTCTTGCATGCTAGGAACTAAAGTGAGCAGTGCTCAGTTTGACATATCTTTAGATTATATTGCAAAAGAATGCTTTTTAAAAGTGCTGTTCAGGGAAATGCTCAGAAATTATTGATAAAGGACAGTGCGAAGGAGCTGGATAAACTGACGAAATTATCTAAACTCTGTTCATTTCTAAAGACAGACTTGTTGGGCTGGGTATTTAGCTCAGCGGCATAAGTGCCTGCCTTGGAAGCATGCGGTCATGAGTTCGATCCCTGGTACTGATAAAAAAAAAAAAAAAGACTTGTTTATCTAAAATCTCTATGGAGAGGCCAGGTGTACAATGAGAAGTGCCCAGCTTTTCAAAGAAGCGTTTCATTAAAACTCCAAAACTACGAGTAATCATCTTCAGAGCCGAAGTCATGCATACGTGATGATAATGTGTCTGCCAGTGGAGATCTACTCTGCATTCCTTCATTACCTTTCATTCTCAGGACAATACTGAAAATTAAATTTAACAAAATCTTCGTATCACAAATGACAACACTTAGGCACAGCAATAGGAATTTTCTCTAACGGCGGGGACGGAACAGGACTTCCACACAGCACTGTGTGAACCCAGTTGCGGGCACCGTCTCTGGCTAGATCCTGTAGCACTTACATTGAAAAAGAATTTGAAGAATTTGATCTTCTCTGTTTTATGTCTTTTTTTTAAATTAATTTTTGTTTTGTTTCTTTGTTTCATGTTCAGAGGCTTATGAAGTCATTTATTTTTATATAGTAAGCTAATACTGTCTGGTAATTTTATAAATCTAGGTACCTGGTAATTCTACAACCCTGAGTTTGTTGTCTTCTCGTTTTTTTTTTTTTTTTTAATACAAGAATTCTTTTGAAAGAAAAACTTTTAAAGGTTCTCTGAGAAAAATGTCTTTTCTTGCCAGAAAAATCTTCTAGTAACATATTTGTAAAGGGACTAGAGTAATAAGGACCAAGGAAGTGTCTTGAAATGATGGAACACGTGTTTTGTTAATGCTCAAATCAGCATGATGAATGTGTTTCAGAATAGTCGGCCCAACTGAGAGGGTTAAAGGGATAGTACATAGCTGATATATTAATAATCTCCGTCTTGAAAAGTGATTCAGCTGGCATGGTGGCACATGCCTGTAATCCCAGCATTTGGGAGGCTGAGGCAGGAGAATTGTTGCAAGTTTGGGATTAGACTGGGCTACAATGTGAGTTCAAAGCCAGCCTGAACTGCATAGCAAGACCCTCAAAAAGACAAAAAGCACTCTGGTGAAGATTTTGAAAATTCTTTCAGTCAGGGACTTTCTTCTGGATAGGTTCTGTATATATACTAAGTCATGAAATGAGTCTCAGTAAATTTAAAGGGGTAGAAAAAAGAAATAATACCCAGTATGTTCTCCAATTACAGTGGAGTTAATTTAGAAATCCATAGTAAAAGTCTGAGAAAGCCCTCAAAAGTTGGCAATGAACACACTCCCAAATAACCTATAGGTCAAAGAAAACAATCAAAAAAGGAAATTAGAAAATAGTTTTCACCAGACAAAAATAAAAATAAAACATGAAACTTACAGAAAGTGGCTAAAGAAAGATTAAGGAGACCTTAGATGCTTATTGTAGATTGAAAGAAAGATCTAAAATCACTAATCTAAGCATCAGCCTCGAGAAGCAAAAGGACTTAATCCA
>PVJX010013401.1:0-47556 GCA_004027295.1 Dolichotis patagonum | reverse complement strand
TGTTGCTGTTTGAGCCATTAGGTTCTCCTAGAGAAGTTCTGGTCCTCACATCAAGCATTACTTCCTGGCTCCGGAGGGCAAGACGTGTGCCACTTGGTCTCCAGGATGAACTTGTCACACTGGCTTCCTGGCATATACTGGACTGTGCTTGTCATCAGAGGAGCTCGGGGCCTCTGTGTCACTGAGGATGGCTGTGGTGCTTTTCAGGACAGCCCTGGTCTTTGTTGTGAGTGTGACTTCTTGGTTCCAGCATAGAACCCTCAGCCTACCAGCACAGCTCCTTCACCCTGCTGGCTTAGACTTCCTAGTTTACACCACTGACCTTTGGACCTTCCCAGCATGGATCCGTAAAAGAGACTGGCGTGAGTCCTTCTTGTGGGTTCTAGACCTCCAACTGGACTTGTGGGAGTCACTGTCATGAGCTCTGGGTCTTCATGAGGACTCATGTGGAACATTGCTGTGGGATTCAGGCCCTTGGCTAAATATTCTATGTCTTTAGTGTTGTGGATAGATTTTCTGCATTTTCTTGTGTTAACTCTGGGTGACCATCATAAAAATAATATTATAAACTCCATGTCCTGATTCTAATTGTTCTGTGTACAACCCCTGACTACAACAATATGGAATACATCCATGGAGCACTATTCAAAGGTCTAGCTGCTTTAAAATGGGAAAAATGAATGTACCTTGACTCCATAATGCTACGTGAAATAAATTGGACACAATATGTTAATATTGCATTATTTGTCTTAGTATAAATAATTTAAAAAGCAAAATGAGAAATGGATGTGAGAAAACAGGGAGGTAGATTTTATGGAGATGGGAAGGGGATATGGAGATGGGAGACAAAGAAAGAAAGGAGAAGAAAAAAGATTAGCATGTGATATGTGCATGTATATGTGCCAATTCTTCATAATGATTATATTTATTATTTATCACAGTCATGTACTAATAAAAAATTTCAAAAATAAATAAGCAAAGCAAGAGCCTTCTCATAGTACCTAGCTCATAATAAACAGTGAAAGGTAACTATTCTTTTTTAATTGGTATATCTACTAATGTTACTATTTAGATTTTTCTTATAGATGAAAAATTGAGGTGAAATGGGGTTACTAATAGAATAAACCACTTAAGTTTATTGTGAAGAATAATACAGTCAGCATAGATGTGTTGTATAATACAAATATGTTGGACCGCTTAAATGAACAGACACATAGCAGGTGGTTAATGAGTCATAGCTAACACTGCCCATGGTGAACTGACAACTTGTAACATCCTGCTGAACTGAATCGGTGTGGTGCTGGGTGTAGAAGGTCCGCCTGAGGACTGTTGTCAACAACACAAAAAGGAGAGCTGGAGAGGAAGAGTTGGTTCTGATGGTTCTCATGAAGGAGCTTGTCATGCTGGCTTTCCTGATATGAACTCAGCTATTCTCATCATTGGAGTTGCTCAGGACCTTGTCACTGAGGATGGCTGTGGTACTTTTTAGGGAGCTCTGGTCCTTATTTTGAGTATTGCTTCCTGGCTCCAGTATGGATCCTTTGGCTTGGTGGAACAGATCTTTCATCCTGCTGGCAGAGACTTTCTAGCTTCCACTACTGACCTTTGGCCTTCCCAGTGCAGATCCATGATATAGACTTGTATAAGACATTATTGTGGGCTCCAAGCTTCCAGTTGGACTTGTGGAGGGAATTGTAATGAGTTCTAGGTCTTACAGCTTGACTCACGCAGGACAGTGCTGTGGGATCCAGGCCCTCAGCTGGATTCTCTGGGTCTTTAGTGTATGCACAGATTTTCTGTACACTTTTGTATTTGACTCTTTGGGTGACTATTATAAAACAATCCTATAAATTATGTGTCCCATATTAAATTGTTTTCCTGCAAACTCTACCACACTGTCCTTTCAAAGTATCCACTTAATTTTTACATGTTTGTCAAGGAGGTGAGGACGAGGCTTTTTTTAGGTTGAAATGCAATAATCAGGTGAAGAACTGTCATAGGATAGTAGTAACAGCTGCTGGCTGGACCAAGACATACAGATTTTTAGGGCATGAAGTTATGTTTGTCTTCTAGCTCTGTTTGATGGATTGTTGTCATGATGAAGAAAATCATGTGAAGAACAATATATTTGGGGCAGGTTGGGCTGCTAACAATATCTCCCCTAACCCCTATTGTGCAGCTGTTTCTTATCAGTCCTACCAGGAGCATCATAAATCACCTGCAAATTGACTATTATGTCATCGTGGGGATTAGAGTGACAAATAATCCAGGGCAACCTCATGGATTCTAAGGAGATAGTTTTCTTGCTTATGTCACTTTCAACAGAAGTACTTAGGAGAGTGCTGAATTTATGCCTTGCCTTTGTAATCCCCACAACCTCTTTACACAATAAACACAGTTAAAGGAAGTTAGCTCCTGTCTCCCCATAGGACAGTGGTGCATGAAAATGTGGTTGATCTGAGCCACTCTTATTGTTTCAGACTTGGCTTGGAACTGTGTAGAGGGAAAAAAAAAAGCCTTACCTGTCAGAGCATATATACTTATACAAGTATCTGACAAAGACAATCTAGAAGTGAAGAGGGTGAAAAGATAACTAGCAGGTGACCCTTCCCAAATCAATGTGATAATGCCAGATCTCAAGAGTGGTCTTCTTGTGACATTCAGTCCATCCAGATAATCCTTCTGAGCAGGTAGGGAGTGCAAAGTTATTCAAGGATAATACTATGTACCCTTTATGAATTATACATATTAAACAAACTTGTGGGAATCAGAGCACTCAAGTAGAACCCTTCTAACTAGAATGAGGCCACAGAAAAGCTCCACTGCAGACCTCTGCAAGGTTTTCAGTGTTGCT
This sequence comes from Dolichotis patagonum, assembly GCA_004027295.1. Classification (NCBI taxonomy): domain Eukaryota; kingdom Metazoa; phylum Chordata; class Mammalia; order Rodentia; family Caviidae; genus Dolichotis; species Dolichotis patagonum. The sequence continues at coordinate 44,702 of PVJX010013401.1, read as the reverse complement.
TCTCACCCCTAGCTGCTAGGCCAGAGACTCTCCAGCCATGCTCCGACTCTTTTGTTAGTTGCCATCCACTCCTATTCCCTAGCAGATGGCCATCTGACACCTTTTATCATCTTGAAGATTTCAGAAGACTGCACTCCTTGAAATGAGAATTGCAAGGGTCACTGATTGCTTGTTTTAAGGGTTTTGAGCAGAACTGTAAAATGCCCAAGGGGTTCTTGAATGCCAGTAATGAACTAAGTCATCGAATCCACAGATAAAAAAGAGGGGAAGGAACACAAAGGTCAGTGTTGTTCAGGAAGAGGACAGTGGTGGAGAGAAACAGCAAAAAGGAAAAAATGTGCTTGGGAAGCATTAAATGCTATCCAGAGACACCTAAGGTATGAATGGTATAAGAAACTTCCCACAAGGCTTGGGGTTTTAGTGATAGATAAACTGGAATATAATGAGAAATACACAGGCCATGAGTCAAGATATATGTGCATAGAATACTGTCACCACTGAAAACCTCAGAATCAGTAGCTGAAATGAATTTAATTATATGGGATTGGACTGAAGTGAAATAATTTATTTGACTCCACACTTGCTATCAGCTGAATGTTGAGGGGCAGTCCTACTAAACTCTAATATGTGGTCACATGCACCATCACATTCAACCTCTCAGCCACTGTGAGGTAGGCACTGTATTATTTTCATTTTGTAAATGAAGAAACTGAGGCTCAGAAGGGGCTGAGAAATTTTGAGGATCCTATAGCCAAGAAGTAACAAAACTATAATTTGAACACAATTTCTTTCTTTTGCTAACTGTATTTTCCAGCCTCTCGTCAAGCTAATGAAAGGTAATGAGGTAGACTCCATGAGGAAAAGAAGCTGATGTAGCTCATGGCTGTGGAGATTAAGGGTCAGGACCCCAAGATCAACTGAGCTCTAGGGAGGACCTCCTGGGGGTCTGTAGGATGCACACATGAAGAAGATCCCCCTGGGGAGGGAGGAAGCAGGGAGACAGGCTGGTAAGGGGAATTGCCAGGTAAAGGTTCAGTTTTTTACAACGATCCTCTCATGAGAATTGAACTGGAGCCCACAAGAGAAACCATCCCTATGGAGGGCATGGTCTTAATTTACCTGAGAAACTTCCTAGAAGCCCCACACTGCTTCTGCAGACCATGACCCTGGGGAACAGTCTTAAAACATGAAATTTTGGGGGCAAACAACATCCAAACTGTAACACCAGCCCTTCTTTTGCTACAAAATTATGTGATACTTTCTAATGCATTTCCTTTAGCAGAGTGAGGAACAATCCATGCTTTGCCCAACTCAACGATGTTAGTTCTGGGTTAAAGAAAAGCAGTCAAGGTTCAAAGTGACATGGAAAGTACTGTCACAACAAGGGCATTGTTATCGTTTACTAAGACCAGTGTAGAATCAGTTAAGGTGGAAAGGCTGTGAGGGCAGATTTTCATTATGCCACTTCCTAGCTATATGACCTAGGGCAGATTACTTAACCTCCCTGAGCCTCTCATGCCTCACATGTAAACTGGAGATCAGAATGGTTCCTGTGGCTCAGGAGGTTCTGGAAGCTTATAGGACATAAGCTGTGTGACGGTAAGCACGGTGCCTTGAACCTAGTGAGCTGTCAGGAAACAGAAATTTGGGTTAGTATTGTGCTCCTATCCGAGAAATTTTAGGTGTTCGCTGGGCTCTGACTTAAAAATCCAGGAGTTTAAGGTTGCCACACCGTTTGTTGAGCAACTGAGACACCACAGTCCCTCTGATCAGCCTGTATAGGGATTAGTGCAGGCAACCTTGTGACCCACATGGTGGTTAGATGGACAAGAGCAAGGATTGCTCAGATTCTGATGGTCTCACCGAGGTAATGAACTGGCCGACTTTGTTTTCTAAGGAAATCTAGTTCTTTCTTTGCAGGTGGGAATTTGGTGCCTCTTTTCCTTGCATCACCTTTAAAGGACTGTTACTACCAGCCATTTCACTTTGGCTCTTATTCTTTCTCTTAGAATAATTAAAATTCTAATTTATATTTATAACGAAGGTATCGAAAACTTTAACACCAGTAACTCATTTAAGAAATATGTTCATATATACATATATATATATATACATGAAATGTAACTATAGAGTTGTCCAAAATACACTGTGCTCATCATTAATAAACAATTTAGAGAACACCCCCATTATGCCAGACATTTGTTGATTACTGAATATGACAGGCCCAGACCTCGCGGCATTTATCTTGTTGGAACAGCAGATCTTATCAAGATACCTGGCTAGATTTTTTTGTTTGCCTGGGTGGCCCTGCTTCACTTCTTCCTGGCCTCCTGACGAAGCTGTCTTGTATCATGCCAGTCTTTGATGACTCTAGTGAAAGACTTTGTGTTGACCTCTAACAAGGACAAATTTTGTGGCATGACAAGTGAGGTTTTATACTGTTTCGTCCTTCCTATTTTACCTGCTTTCATCCTTGTGCCATCTTCTCCTGAGACGTCTTATGGTCAGTGTGAACAGGTACAGCTCTCCACAAGCAGGATGTGTCTCTCCTGTTCCCTCTGCCAATGCAGCAGGGTGCTCTTAGGTCCCATCCCTTCACCAACCTGACCATCCTGACTTTACTGTTTTTTCCCTTCCCAGAACCCTTCATGCTACAGATCCTGGCCCTTAGGGGCACTGCTTCCTTTGAGGCCTCACAATGCTATAAAACCTAGTCTTACTTGATAAATTTTTAATTACATATCTGCATACATATCTGCCTTCCCTACTGTCTCCAGGGCAGAGTATAAAATAGGGACTGAATAAATGTGTGAATATAATAAAATATAAAACTCATAATCTAAAACCAAAAATAGTGATGCTAATGATAATAGTGTTTAATATTCCCCAGTACTTCAAGTGTGCTGATATTTAAGTGATTCAGATAAGAGCAGGCAGTTAAAATAGAGGTAAGACTTGGAATTCAAGCCTATATGAATCTGCAGAGATTGTGTCCTCACCATCTGATCTTGGTATTAGAAATTAGGATGTGAAAGGAAACCAAACTCTGCAGAATAGAGTTAAAGGAGAGTGTTTTTAGTCATTTGGGTATACAAAATGACATTTTCAAATTGTCATGAAGTATAAAATTATAAGAAACATGAATTTGGGTGTTATACACCTGACTTCCAATTTTCTCTTTTCTTCTAACTGTATGATATTGCTCAAGTTTGTGGATGTGTTTTTATTTTCCAGCCAATAATTTCCTATTTTGTAAAATGTAGAGAATTAGGGGCTGGGGATTTATTTAGCTCAGAGGCATAAGCACCTGACTTGTAAGCACGCAGTCATGAGTTCAATCCCTGGTACAAAAAAAAAAAAAAAACAATGTAGAGAATTAGATCAAATGCAGAGATTTAGTTCACTCTAATTTTCCTTTCATCTTTACAGTTGATTTCTGAATGTACTGGGTGGATGCATACACGAGTATCTGGATAAAGCACATGATCTATACTAAGCCTGTTTCCAGTCTTGGAGGGCATGAGGATGTGGGGAAACTCATTTGTGACACTTATATGGCACTTACATTTAGTGTCATCCTGTGATTTAAATCTGCCTGAAAGCTGAATTTAGAAGGTTAAGAGAGATTTGCCATTTCTACTCAGCCATGCAAATACATATTTAATCGGTAACATATCCTCTAACAAAAATGTCTGGATTGGGTGATTTTTAAAAGTTTGACCTTCTTAATCATTCCTTTGATCAGAATTCTCCCAGAGGTACTCTGTCAACTTAACAGGATGTCTTCCTCATCTCACACCTGCCTCCATGCTGACAGAGCACAGCCGCCTGTCAGGCATTCGGCTTCAGAGAACATGTTTAAATTATTAAATTATTAATTATTACTACATCAGCCTGCCCTTCACCTACCCTCTGCTTTATTCTTCTCCTGTAACTTCTCCTGTATCCTGCTATCCTGTACCTTTCTCCCATTTTAGTTCCTTGGGGGAAAGGACATTAGGATGCAGAAATATGTACCAAAGTAGCCGTCACCATCAGCTTATAAATGAAGTGGCTTCCGGTTGCTTTTGGGCCACCTGCATGTTAGTATTGGAAGGATGATATTTTTAGGGATCTCTGCCTTGACAGAAGAAGACAGTGGACCCAGCTATCTACTTCTCAACCCAGTCCATGTTATCTCCACAGAATGTTTCAATTTTGATTGTTTTTTTTTAGAAACAAGGGCATCTGTTTTGTATATTTATTCTATAGCTGTGGAGCAGCAAAGCAGGTGCCTCGATTTAGAGCTATATTAGCTATATTATCTATGATCTCACAGACCTTGCATTTGTGTTCATTGTATAATTATCTGCCTTTATTTTTATGAATGTATTTGTGCAGCCCAGGAGGATGCTTTGTGAAAGAATGACTCTATGGGGAGGTATAGTTAGAGGCAATATATGAGGCACAGAAATGGTCATGATGTTGTATGGTCCTTTGAAAGGTTCAGCAAAAAGCAACATCAGTAAACTAAATAGGCTCAAAAATTTTCTGATCACTTCAAAAATTTTCTGATCACTTCAAAAATTAAATTAAATCTAGGAGTTGTTTTATGGTTAACTCCTTTTGGAAAATATTTCTTTGTGGTAGAAGAACCTTCTACCACAACTTTATATTTACAAATAGAGTTTTCCTTCTGCCCAATTCATCCAGGTGACACTGAGGAGAGAAAAAATAAGGTAGAAAAACAGCATGAGTATTGTTTAGTGGAACCACTGGCCATGTCCCATTTTGCTCTCTTCCCCCTGCCATTTCCCCCTCAGTGTTCATAATTTCTCCTTACTCCCAATTTTTCTTGTCTGCATTACTAGGACCTACTCCAACTGATTTTCATTTGCACATCTCAACTTCTTGTTAAATTGTAATAGTTATGGTCACAAAACACTGTATAGTGTAATTTCTTTAATTATTTCGGGCAAAAAAAATTCTGGTACTCAGTAAACAGAATGTTGGGTTAGTTATTATGTGTATGCTCATTTTATGATACTTTTTTATTGATTGATTTTTTAAACCCTAGATTTCACTCAAAATTCTCTGGTTTTTGACATTCTGTATATTGATATTCTTGATATTCTGTATATATATATATATATATATATATAAAATACAGATATATATATATATGTATTTTTTAGAATTTAGAATTATGATGGAGAACTATCTTTTAAAAGTGCAAAACTCAATTATTTGTTGTTGGTCACAGTTCTTCCCATTGAACCTCTGGAAATCTAGTCGAGATAATTTGTTCATCCAACTAGCTGTCCTTCAGTAAGTGAGAGAGTGAGCTTTGAAAGATTGACCCTGCCTTCCAGAAGCTTAGTGATAAGACAATATCATTAACAACCAGAAGTTGCACCTGTTAAGTGGCAAGTAACTCAAGATGAGAATAAATGTTTTAGGGATCAAAAGTAATAATCACCTTGGCCCAGGGTTATTCGTGAAGATTTCTTAGGGGGAAGATTTGAGTTGCAATTGAAGGATGCTTAGGATTTTTAGTAATAAAGTAGACAGAGAGGCAAAGTCAGACAAAACCAAGTCTCCATAAAACAGTTACAGGCTACATCACAGAACCTAGTGTAAAGGTGTAGATGAAAGTGTTGAAAAGGCTGCTACCTATGTGTGGTGGGCCACTGTTGAATGGGCAATCAAGTTCATTTGTTTGGCTAAGTACAGCCAAAAAATCCTAGAGTCCTTAAAATTAATTTATATGAATGAGTTTGTTCATATTAATTAAATAAAATTATCACTGCAACTCTGTTTTTATCAGATATGCTCAAAATTATGCATTGGTAGATGTAAAATGGTTATTTAATTTGTCTCCACCAAAATCTGGAGTTTCAACCAATTGTGTGGTTCTAGTTCACTTCCTGTTGCTTTAACCAGAATACCTGTGGCTAAGGAATTTATAAAGAAAAGAGACTAATTTGAGCTGATTATTCTGCAGGCCAGAAAGTCCAAGACCATAACACCATCTGGCTGGTTTATGGTGAAGTCCTCATGGTGGATGTCTTAGCTGCTTTTCCATCTCAGGGACAAAATACCCAATACTCACAATTTGAAAGAGCAGTGGTTTATTTTAGCTCATGGTTTCAGTCTGTGTTTGGCTGGCTCCAAGGCGAAAATAGAATGGCAGAGGGACATAGCAGACAAAATGCTGTTCATGTTACCCTGGTCAAAAACAGAAGGGAAGGAGGCAGGGAGGGAGATACACCCTTCCAGGTCATGCCCCCAGTGGTTCACCTCTTCAACCAGACCCCCACCTCTTAATAGCATATTTAGCTTTGAACTTTTCAGTGGATTAAACCACCACTGATGCATAGAGTGCCCCTTTATCCGATCATCTTCTCAAAGCCCAACCTTTGAACATATGAGCCTTCGGGGATATGCTGTAGATCTTAACCGGTGGAGAGTGGAAAGGCAAACAGTTGTGTACTGAGAACCATGTGCAGGGGGTGAAAGCAGCCTCATTTTATAACTTGTTCTTCTAATAACTAAGCCAGTTTTGAAGACAAGAATTCATGACTGCTAGAAAACCATCAGTTCATTCATGACCTTCCATTGTGCCATACCTTCCAACAGTGGTGCACTGAGGACTTAAGCCTCCACATGGGTTTCAGAATGAGCAAACTATGATCTAAGCATACCATACATCAAAATGCTTTATTACAAACATCGAGTCAGATTTAAGGAAAAGCAATGTTATGGAAGAGCAATGGTAGGGGACAAAATTCAAATTTGAAAGTATGCATTTAAAAGCTATGAATCTGCCCTAGATTTTGTGGAAAGTTAAAACATTTAACATGTTAAAACTAAAAAGTCTTAAGTGATTTAATTTTTTGAGCCAATTGGTTAAATAGTCAATATTAGTTAATTCACTCCAACCATTAAAAATATTAGGGTCTATCAACATAGACTAAAGAGCTTTGATAAAATCTACGTTTTTTTTCACCAGGAGTTTATTTATTTTATTTGAAACAAGTTTTATATATCTTTTCCTTCACATCTGATAAGTAATGATGTTGAAGATAAACACATTTAAAGGGATCCGTCCTCCTCTAAATCACTGGCATACATTTTCAATCGTTCTTAATTTTAATTAGAAAACAGTATTAACTTGGTTTCATTCAATCTAAATTAGTTCACATGTCCCTGTGTTTCAAATCACCATTTAGGGCTCCCTTCCCCCATTTTCTTCTGGAAGGAATGACAGGACAGATGTATTTTTATGCCACAGTTAATGACAGAGATTCAATTAAGAAATCTCTGTCTCTCTCCCCCTCTCTTGCTCATTCTCTCTCTCTCTCTCTCTCCTCCTCTCTTGCTCATTCTCTCTCTCTCTCTGTCTCTCTCTGTCTCTCTCTCTCTCCCTCTCTCTCTGTCTCTCTCTCTCTCTATTTCTCAACATACAACAAATACAGATCTCATGAATTGCATGTCAATACAAGTTCTTGATGTCTGCTCTAAAGGGTTGGCAAACTAGTGCAGGGGCTAAGTCTATCACACTGCATATTTTTTGTAAATGAAACATAGCTAGTATAAAATAGCCACATTCATTGCCTTATGTACAGTATGACATTGCCTGGATGCTATTGTGGCAGAGCTGATTAGTTAGGAACCACATGTCATGGCTGCAAGCCTAAAAATATTGATTATCTGGCTCCTTACAGAAAAATATTCTGACCCTGTGTTAGAGGTTAACATATCATTAGAGTTGGCAATGTTATTAAACATTTTTTTTTTTACTTTGCATTTTATACTTCAGACTTCCAAAGCACTTTTGGGAACCTTTCATTTGAAGTGTCTCCTAAGATAGCATAGGCAGAAAAGTTGCTTCAAAAGTTGAAAAGCCTTACACAAACAGAAGGTGTTTTCTGCTTTCTTTATATTTATAAAGGTGGGTTATACTGTACTCACTTTACACACGATAAAGTGATTAGATGACACCAAAACAGTTCAACTCTCACTTTTTTTCTGTCTCAGACATCTTTCCATTGTGTTGGGATTCTCAAACTATGTCCTAATGAGTTATTATTAGTTGAGGAACAGAGTTTTTATAATAGAAAACTATCTTTTCTTTTAAACTGATTATAAACATTAATATATTCAGGTTGCAAAAAATTCTGCAAAAAAGAAACTCATTTTAAAACTTTTCTCAGGTCTTTCAATATTATTTTAGCACAGAAAAACTCCTTCCCCTCTCCTCCAATGTGTTTCTTTTCCTCCATGGAACAATGTGCTTTAAGAAACCAATTTAGCAAAACTTACCTATGTCCCGATGCTTCAAAAAAAGACATTGCAACCGACTTTTTCCTCTGTTGAATTCCCAAAGCATGGCTTGTTTCTTGTCTCTTCCAATCTACTATTTCTTCTAAAATGTAAAGATTTGCCATGGTAGGCAAGTGCCTATCTTTTCTAAAATATGTAAGGAATGCATTTAGAAAATTAGCAAATCAAAGTAAAGACACATGAATGCAAGAAAATATCTCGTGATCCCTGTTGCCTGTTAGTGTAACTCTTTTGTAATTTTCCACGTGAAAAGGACCATTTTAAATAAAATTAGAATTTTAACATGTGCGCTTCTAGTTTATCCAATTTTGCATTTACAGAAATATACAGAAATATGGATGGAGTGCCATTATGGGGAAGATCCCCTACTGTGGATACTTAGGCTCTTTCTGCCTTTATTTAGTGAGAACGAATTCTTAAGGGGGTCATTGCCAAGTCAGCATGTTTGTAGCTAATGTTATTAAACATGAATATTTATCCTTAATCTTAGATTCACAAGATTCAGATGAGCATCCATCCCCTACTCTCTGAGGCCTTGGTGCACCCAAGCAGCTGCTCAAGCTGCCGTCCTGCTCCTCTTGCAGTTTCCACAGTCTGACTCACAGGTATCTAGCAGTTTTACCTGGTAGTTTTCATTTAGTAGATCTGTCCAGGGAAGACTGTTATCGGTATCTATTATTTCATTGGAGGATTTTCAAACAGTATTTTTCTAATTCTACCACTCAATCTCTAGCTAGTTTTTAATTCAGCAGTAGTCAAAGAGGGAGACCTTTCCCAGCATCAACAATTCAATCAAGTCAAACTTTCAAATCCAACCTCTGGGGAACATAGCCAAATGTGCTTTTGTGTAAATGGGCCCGGCATCACGTCAGGTCCTACCGGGAAGGAGAGGTGGTGGCTTTCCAGGCTTGTGGTCTAGCCAGGGCTCTTACATTTAGTTCACAACATGGTTACCATTAAATAAACATTTGGCCAAACAAGGCTGAGAAAGCTCTGTTGAACTCTCCACTGAATGAAGTGGTCAAAATATAAACCCAGTATATTAAATCTTAATTCTAGTCAAATAAGAGAGCTGAAGTAAATAATGTGTTGCAGCTCTGTGTAAAGGGTTTAAATATACTTCCCTGCCACACACTGGAGTAGTTTCACTCTTGTGAAACCTCAGTGAGAATGCCTTGCCAGGGACATCATGTAAAAGTAGGATCATTGCGTTAAATAGCTGACCTTTCTCTCGTTTGATACTGTGAGCAAACAATCACTATAGCCATTATAAACCAAGAACTCTCAGACGCATTTGTCAAAAAGATCCAACTGTCTCTAATGTTGAGATTCCAGGTGCTATGACAGGCTGATAGGAGAAAATTCTCTGGGCAAAGTATGACCAGAAGAATTGTAGGTTCTATCCTTTCTTGAGTCTAGAACTCATTTCCTATTAAATTTTGAGTTGAAATTATGACTTTCAAAAGGAACACATTCTACCCTTTGACATTGTTAAAAAGTATGTGACCATATAAAACTTGAATTGTTATTGTTTCGTTTAACAAAATCATTCCTGAGGACCCACTATATGCTGCTACCCTCAGTCCAAGTTAGGTCATTTCCCATATAGATCATGGAAGTGGTTTTTCTATTTATAGTCTGATACCCTTGCAACTCTTCCTCTCACATTTGCTAAGCCATGTTTTTAAATTTCAAAATTATTGAGATTTTGGCATACTTGTTTTGGGCATCTGCCTCCCCTATCCCAGCTTTTGGACTATTTTAATGTAAATCCCAAGCCAGTTATGGTGTCTGTCATCTGTAATCCCAGAAGTTGGGTGGCAGATACAGAGTTCAAGGTCGGCCTAGGTTACAAAGCTAGATTCTGTCTCAGTAACATATATCAAGACCTGGTAGTGAACACCTATAATCCCAGCATGGGAGAGAATCACAAGGTCAAGCCTAGCCTGGGCAATTTAGTGACTTACTAAGACTCTGTCTCAAAATAAAGATTAAGGAAGTATAAGAAATACAACTCAGTGTGAAGGCCCTGGGTTCAATCCCTAGAACCTCAAAACAAACAAACAAACCCAGACATAATCATTCCACATCTACATAGTTTATTATGCATATCTAATATGAATTTATTTAAACAAAATATCAATGTAGCAAATGGTATCATGTAGCACACAGTCCACACTGAAAATCTGGTCACTAGTTTCAGAAATGTTTATTTACCATTGATTTAAGTCGAGAATGAAACAAGGTCTGCAAAATGTTTTTATATTCCTTAAACCTCTACACACTGAGTAGTTGCCTCATTGTTTCTTTTATTCTTTCATAGGAATGACTAGTTTAACAAGCTGGCTCACTTGACCTATAAAAATCACCTACATTTCTGATTTTGTCTGTTGACTTTTGCATAACAATTCATTATTTTTCTATTTACCTACTCTATTCTGAATACACTGGGAATTAACTCTTGATATATGAATAATTTCAAATTCCGGGTTTTTTGGACAAAGATATTTCATAAGTACTTTCCATAGGACTTTGTTCTTCCTCAAATCATTGTTGCTGTGGTTGCTTAGTGAGAGTGGGCAGTGCCTTTCTCTTTATTCTCCGTGGAAAAGGTCCTGCTCACCCTTTCAGCTAAAGAATTTTTAATTGATGATTATTATCTGAAAGAGTTATCTTATTTGGGCGTTATTAAGTGTTTTTTTTAAAAATAACTCTACCACTTTATCTCTATTTGATCATTGAAATTCTTCTTTAATTATCTTTTTTTTTCCTCAAGTAAAGCTTTTTGGTTATATAGAAAAATAGTTTATGTGGAAAAAGCAAGATAAATGTTTGAATATTTCTATTTAATTTTCTGAGTAAGAGCTTGGTCAGAATGATTTTCATTAAAATTAGATTGAAATATATCCATTACTTTCTTAAAAACCCTCCGCAAACTCCACTGCTTAGTAACCATGGTGGGTCCCTTTACCTTCTGCAAACCCCTCACATTTTTTCCTGCCTTGAGATTTCCACATAAGTGGCTCCTTCTGCCTGGACATTCCTCTGTTTGCTGAAGGCATGGCTGTTCCTTCTCCACTGTGAAGTCTGGCTTACACAGTACCATACAGAAAAATTCTTGATAATTGTCCCTCCAGAGTATAGTATTCTTCTCAACAATACTTGCCTACCCCAGCTCTAATAATGACCATGACTGCATTTTTCCGCTTAAGAAATCCATTTTTAACTTCTCATTGTCTTCTAAATGGGCATAGTTTCTGTTACCTTCAGTGAGCTTTCCAGCTCCTAAGGAATTCTAACCAATGGGGGATTCTCAGTTGTTGTGAGAGCTGTGAACATAAGTACACTGAAGTACTAATAAGAACATATTGGTGATGTGCTGTTAAGGGTTTGCAAGCACTACTGAAAGCTTCCAGGAGATGTGCATGTGCACTGAAAAAGGTAGGATGAAGAGAAGGTGGCTGGGAAAGAATGTTTTAAGTGAAGGAAATCTTAAGTGCAGAGAACAAGAAGAGGATGGGTGGAATTTTGCATTTGACTAGATATGGGTATCATTCAGAAGGAGGCAATCTAACTCAGCAGAGAGTGACACTGTTCAACAAAACAGAAATGATGGGTGGAGAAAAACTAATCCGGTTTGTAACATTTCCAGTTTGGGGACTCTATGAGACATCCAAGTATAGGCAGTGAAATCCACAGATTTGACAAAACCATATAAACTGAAATTGAGACTAAGGAAGTAGTAGAATATAAATTGTAAAAACAAAGCAATTTAAGTGGATGAATTAAACTCAGAATTTTAAATTGTAAAACATTTCCAGATGTTTGGATTCTCATTCAGTCTATGAGGTGGGAAAAATTGGTATTATCTCTTTAATGGATGAAAAGGTTGAATGTCAGCATATTATCCAAAGATGTATTTATATCACACAAGTGATATATAAAACAAATAGCCATTGTCTTTCTGCCCTTCCATGATACTACAATACAGTGGTAAAGACCAAGATGAACTATTTTTTAGATTTTCTCCCCTTTTTCATTCTATGTTCCCTATTAGTAAAAATATACATAACATAAAACTCATAATTTTACCATTTTTAAGTATGCAATTTAGTAGTGTTATTTATTTACACTGTTGTGTAACTAATCCACTGATACTTCATCATGCAAAATTAAAAGTTTATACATCAATTTTTTTAAAAATTTAAACACTATTTAGCTCCTTTTTCTAGTTCCTGGACACAACCATTTCACTTTCTGTGAATTCAACAAATTCTATATGCCTCATTTTAGTAGAACAATAAAATGTTTGTCTTTTTTTATAACTGTTCTATTATGTACCAAAATTTTCTTCCTTGTAAAGAATAAATAATGTTGTATTATACACATACTATATTTTGTTTACCCAGTTGTCATCAATGTACTTTTGGGTTTCTTCTAACTTTTTGAGGATTAGCAGTAATGCTGCTGTGAAGATGGGTGAAGACATATCTCTTTGAGTTACTGCTTTTAGTTCTTTTTGATATATATCCAGAAGTGGAAGCCCTGGAACTATGATAAACCTACTTTTAATTTGTCAAGGAAGCACCATAGCATGTTTCACCATCTTACATTCCCACCAAACAGTATGCAAATGTTACAAATTCTTTGTCTCCTTGATGACATTCGTTATTTTCTGTGTTTTGGCGGTGGCCATCCTAATAGGCATGATGTGATACCTCATTGTGGTTGCTGCTTACTCTTAAGCTCTTCCTAATTACTTTGAATGTGTTTTCTTGCAAACAGAGCATTTTTAGAATTTATATGATAGCTAGACATTAAAATATCCAGCCGTGTTCTAATTTCTGAAAATTTCCTCACTTAAAAAAATATTACATGTCTTCCTTTCCCATAACAAGGCTATAACTTGACTGTCAACAGAATTGTGTCCAGATGCTACTGGCTAAATAAAAAAATAAAGATGAGTCTAACTCATGGTCCTGTCAGTTATTAATAGTGTGACTTCATTCAATCTTTCACTTTCCATTTCCTGATATGGAATAAAGAAAAAAGAGATAATAACACTTTCCTAAAAGAACTAATCCATATTGCTTATACCGTACAATGGTATCTTGGTTCATGAACTTAATTCTTTCCACAATTCTGGTCACAGCGTTGCAACCAGAAACATGAAGAATTAAGTTTGTGAACAGAGGTACCATTGTGTTAATTAGCAGCCATATAAAATGCCTGTGCTTTCAGCAGCAGTGTATTGTAATGGACAGAGTAGTGAGCTCTAAAATCAGGAGATTGTTTTACTGTGCATGTTGTGTGATCTTGGGGAGTTCTATGACCTTAGTGCATAAAATGGGTGTGATAGTACAGGTTGCCTGTTACTATGTGTCTGACACATACTGACCACTTGATTGTTAGCTATGACTGCACTTTTATTTTTATTACGTGGCTTCTGCAAATTATTTGCACTACCTGCAGGAGGCCATAAGTGGTATGATCAGCATGAGGTCTCAGGAGTATAGTTCCCCACCAATGGCCAATATTTTTTGTTCATCAATCTATAGTTTCCAATAGTAAGTGAAGAAATAGCATTGGCTTCCTTGTCCTGAGTCAACATGAAAATGGAGGCATGAAAGGGCCTCCCTCCTAGCTGTGATAAGTACAAGAGTCAGCCACTGGGATATGAAAAACAGGACAAAAAACAAAACAACAACAGTAACAAAAAGGGATTTGGCATTCTCTTCTCAATAGACTAATATCAGAACTACTCAGTGACCCACCTGAAAAGTGATTTGGATCTGTGTGTTCTATGCCTTTGCTGATAAGGAGAAACCCAAGCACATGCATTTGCGGGGCAGGTGTAGCCTGGCGGGTGGTGCTTTGGGCCCTTTTTATGTATCATCTCACTGTTTCCTAACCAGGAGAGGAGCACACATCAGGCCCACCTGTGTGCTCTTCCCTCTGTATTAAAAAATACAATTTTCATTTTTAAATTATAAAATAAGTGTGTAAACATAAACTATTATAAAAAGTGAACTAATACAGGAAGAAGCATATAGTACAAACTTAGAGCTTTCTTCACACATCTCTCCTGGCTCCTCACCCTCCCTCCTCTTCTAATACGTAACATAAAGAAGGGAAATCTTTCCTGGCTGTCTCTATGTTTATTCAAATGAATATAGATTTTAATATATGAAAGTGATATCACCATATAAATTATTCTTCAGTTTCATTTCACCTAAGCCTTTTTAAAATAAATTTTCTCACCTCTGTACCTAGAGATACTAGGAACCATGACCTATAGCAGTCACTCTGTGTCAGGAAACATTCAAAGTGTGTTACAAGATCTAACTTATTTAATGCTCAAAATAACCCCATCAAATATGATTGTCGATAATAGAAATGGGCTCCTAGCAGATTAGCAACTTGTGGTAGACAAAAAGCTAGAGAGTGACATCACTTGCCATTGAATCCCCTGCTCCCGCACTCTTCTTTGGGCAAATTTTCCAATCACCTTGTTCTTTCAATGACTGTGTGGTATATTTTAAAATATCTTTAAAATACCACTTTCTAAAGTATTTTAAAATATACAAATAGCCACTTTATTATCCACCTTGCCACAAACAACTTTCCAAGTGTTCCCCACACAGTCTGAAATGTACTGGGTATGGAATCAGACCCCAAAATTGATATTTTTAACAAACAACATCCAGATTATTATTATTAGAGAAATTTCAGGAAACTGAGAAATGTCAAATCAGAGTTATTTGAATAGACACACAGAGAGTTGGAGGGCTCTGTGACTGTGTGTAGTATAATCGGGTCCTTCTGTAGCTTTAGGTTTTACCTCCATGAATTCCACCAACCATGGGTTGAAATGTTTGGGGGAAAAAAACATGTGCACTGTACATATGCAATATAACTATTATTTATACAGCATTTATACTGTATTAGGTATGATAATTAACAGCTGGATGCATTGTTAATGCTTGTAATCCCAGCATTCTGGGAGATTGAGGCAAGAAAACCATAAATTAAAACCGAGGCTGGACAACATAGTAAGATCCTGTCTGAGAGAGAGCGAAAGCGAGAGCAAGAGAGAGAGAGAGAGAGAGAGAGAGAGAACTTTAAAAGGTCTAGAGATATAACTCAGGGCAAAGTTACTGGATTCAATCTCTAGTACTACCAAAAGAAATCTTAAGGTGATTTAAAGTATGCAAGGGGATGTATAAAGGTTGTATGCAAATACTATACTATTTCATGGAAGGAACATTAGCAGCCACAGATTTTGTTATGTCTGGGTGGGGATATCTGGAATCAACCCCTCTCTGAAATCTAGGGATAACTGTACCTCCTAAGTTGAAGGTAAGCTGAGAGTCTGAGAAATGAGTACACAGTCTTGCTCCCCGATTTTTGCCAATTGTCTGCTGCAGTGAATGACCATAGTAATTTGAAGCCTCCTAAGGCAAGTGTTGGGCTGGCAGACGAAATCAAGGGGAAGAAAGTTCGCTGATATGGAGAGGGAGCCCACAGCAACTAGGCATTATAAACCAGACATTGTGGGCATGTGTACATTGTGTACAAGGTTTAGACTGCTCAGATGATGCACTTTCAACAAATCCTATTTGCTTAAAAGTGTACCATGTGATGCATGAAACCATTATCTTTGGGAGAAGTCTTGTGACCTTGAACTGTTTTCCTTAATATGTGAGTTGGCAATAATACTTTCTCATAGCTTTCAAAGAATTGTTAAATGAGGTGCTTATTAAGTGCTCACCACAGTTTCTGGCACATGGGAAGTACTCAAAAATTTCTATCATTATTAATTAAATTTTGTGGTATCATGAATTCCCTGATTTTGCCAAGCTGACAATTTTGTGAAAATTAGACATGTGGTGGGTTTGGAACGCCCTTGATCTTATCAAATCCCTACTAGTCACTAGTGACCATTGCAATGTTTTTTTCAGGTGGTTTATTGAACAACGTATGCTAGTATTTTGTTTTCTCTTTCAAAATGGAGATTTTGGCACATCTCTGATCTTCAGAAAGATCTTGCCTTATTGATATAGCTGAAGTACATTAATCAAGTATTTACATTTCTTGTACAATTTTCTAAGGCATCTTTGGAACTTATGGCTAATTATTAATTATAACCTTGTCTCTATCACCTTGGAGATTTTTGCTTATTTTTAAGCTGTAAGCTCTTGTCAGTTGAGCTATAACATCTCCATTTTAAAAGATGCTTAAGATCTTAAATTCCAAGTAAACTCTTTCCTTCAAATGCAAAAAATACTGAGCTAGTTGGTTCAAAAAATATGAAAATCAATAAGAAAGATTTAAGGGAGCAATTAATGAGATAATGTCTAGAAAGCAGTTTGAACCCCTGGGAAGAAATGTTTTTATATCCACAGAACATTTTTACTGTTAAATTTGCTCATAAGCCATAAATACAATTGAATTCAGTGTGTAGAGGTAGGGAAAAAAGGAGAAGTCGATGTTTTGTTCTTTATATATCATAGAGTTGTTTGTTCATATCCATTTGAATATTTATAATTACTAATAGAGTACAAAACTCTTTAAAAAGGCATTTGACTAATCCCACAGTAAAGGAAAATAGCTTCTAGCCATAACCTTTCAATGTTGCCCCTGAAACTCAAGAATTTCCTATTGTTTTAAATTATCATATCTGGGTTGGCTTTAAATCATTTCAGAAGGATTCACAATGGTTCTTTATTTGCACCTTAACCTATTTCTTTATTGACTTTGTGATTTATTTAATGGACACTGGATTTCTTTACACCATTCATCCTCCTATCTAGGACACTGTCTTTGCATTACAGGCAGATCCAAAAAAACTAAACTAGAGGTGCTTTCTGACTTTAAAATGATCCTGCTTCATTGTCTATTTTTTTTCTTGTGGCTAAAAACAAAGCAAAAACCATAAAGAATCTTATAATAGCATTGGTTCTAACCATGGAAAATTCTAACCTTTTCATCTCTTCAGACAAATCCTCATGATGGAAAGGTTGAACAAGTAATTTAATCCTGAGAACCATATTCTAGAGCAGTGCTTCTCCAATTTTAATGAGCACACAAATCATCTGGAGATCTCATTAAATAGCAAATTGTGATTCAGTAGGCCGAGGTGGAGCTTCAAATTCTGCATTTCTAATAAACTCTCAGATGATGTTGAAGGTTTGGACTCATAGCAAACTTTGAAATGAGAGGATTGAGAATTTTTAGAAATTTTTAGATGAAAGGCATTATTATTTGAGTTGAGCTGTACTTTTGCAAAATATGATATTATATGTGATATACAAAGATTTATTAGTCATTAAAACATTTCCCAAAGTAAGTTTTCAATATATGGAAATTATAGCAGATTATTTGCCAAATGATTCTTTTGAAAATGTAATGTACCTGTGGTGTTTTTACAGACATGAGAAAGAGGACTTGATACCTCTGAAGCTCAACAACTGAGATTTTAATGGGCTTCATAGCTATGCAGTTTTTGAAGTATCTCATGTGCTTATTTGAAAATGAAAATATCTGCTGACTGTGCAAATGTTTTTTTTTAGAAAATCTCTATCAAGTGTAATTTTTTTAGTTTTTAAGATATAAATTCCTCCTTTTCATTGAAGTTTTAAAAACATGATTTGTTTTTCTGTGCATTAAAATTCCACATATATATGTCCACAGGTTGTTATGGTTTGGATATAGTGTAAATGTGTTCCCCAGAGGTTTGTGTGATCCTTAGAGCAGGTGAACAGACTGGGAGTTGATGGGGCCTATAAGAGGTAGGCTGTGTGGGATCATTAGGTCAATTAGGGGTCACGTCCCGAGAAGACAGCATGGGATCGCAGGCTGTCTGCCTCCCTATGTTGAGATGTGGTCTCTTCCTCACACATACACTCTTGCCACAGTGTGACATAGCTAAGAGGGCCCTCAGCAGAGCTAAGCTGATGCCAGCGCCATGCCCATCATCTGTATTTTAATTAAAATTTACCCAATCAAGTATTTCATTATAATATACAAAATAGATTAATATGTTGGTTATGGACAAAATGTTCAGGAAATTTATCTTGGCCAATATTCACTGAATCATTAGGTGTAAGAAACTTTAAAAGGCTCTGGAGTTAAATACAGAGGTAAATAAAGCAAACTCTTTTATCTAATAGGTAGATTCACTAGTGGAACAAAAAAATAGGTGTACTGCTAACTGTAACTCCAGTAGAACCACCATAGGAAGGCATATTAGCTTGCTAGGTCTATCAGAAGAAAACATCACAGTCTGGGTAGTTTAAAATGTTGGAATTTACTTTCTCATGGCTCTAGACTCTAGAAGTCCATGTCAGATCTGGAGTCCCCCAAGTCCTCTCTCCTTGGCTCACAGATGATGCCTGTCTCTGTGTCCTTACACAGTCCTTCCTCCAAGTGTGTGATCATTCTAGGTCTCTCAGTGTGTCTGAGTTTCCTCCTTTCATGAGGACACCAATGTGATTGGACTAAGAGCCACACTAGCTACTTCACTTTAACTCGAGAAACTTGTTAAAGGCCATTAAATCAAGTATAATGACATTCTGAGGAACTGAGGGTTAGGACTTCAACACATGAATTTGGGGGGACACAATTCAGCTTATAAAAAGAGAGCAAAAATGTTTTGAGGAGCAATAAGCAGAAAACAATAAACGACTACTAGAACAGTGGCATCAGGTAAGGCTGCTTTTATATAGGATCTAAACTGAACCTCAAAAAAGGAATCAGTCCTAGGACCTACAGAAGGCTAAAGCAGGAGGATCACAATTTTTAACTCATGCTGGGCAAATTACAACTTAGTGAGACACTGCCTCAAAATAAAGAATAAAAAGAACTAGGGACGTATCTCAGAGTGAAGGCACTGTGTTCAATTCCCTGTACTAAAAAAGAAGAAAGAAAGAAAGAGAAAGAAAGAAAGAAAGAAAGAAAGAAAGAAAGAAAGAAAGAAAGAAAAAAAAGAAAAAGAAAAGAAAGAAAGGGAAGGAAGGATGGAAGAAAGGAGAGAGGAGAAGGGTATGACCAGAAATTTGAACCATCATTTTTATAAATCAAGCATCCCTTATCCAAATAGCTCCAAAATCTGAAACTTTTTAAAGTTTTAGAGTAGTTTGAATTTTGAATTTATTTGACTATTCTCTTTTGCTGGCATTCCTCAGATAGTTTTATAAAATAGTATGAAGCTTTATGCAGTGACAGTATCAGAGCTGAGGTTTATCGTAGGCAAAATTATTTCTAATTAAAATATTGTGAAGTCTTTATCTATCCAGTACTGGAATATTTTACAGTATTTTGAAATTTTCTTTTGTGTGTTTTCCTAGCAGTGGTATAATTGGGGCACATTTTCAGAGATATTCCATGTATGTCAAGTGACTAGATAAAATGAACATATTACAGCCAATGACATAGAATGACAAATTGCTTTCCTGGAAGACTGAACCAGTTTTTATGTCACCAGGAGTATGTGACAGGACCAGCTTTAGATTCAAATGTCACTTCAATTATGCTCCAAAGTAGCCCTACCTCATATTCTCAAATGTATATCACTTGTTTCCTTCATGGTATTGAAGACTATCTGAAATGATTTTACTACATATGTTAGTTTGCATGATATTTGTCCCTCCCTTTCTACATAAACTCCATAATGGCAGCTATCCTGTCTGATTGTTCACTGCCTAGAACGTTGCACACACTGGTGGGATATTTAGTGAGCACATCTGTTTTGCTGATTTCCTACAAGGGAAAAATGTACTTTTAAAAAAATCATAGCCCTTATTAGTTATTTATTACCAGCTGTCCATTCCCTTTTGTGAGCTGTTTAAGTTACTGCAAACACAAATCTGGGCCATTAACATGAAATATAATATAAACATAGACCTGCTGGACTCTACCTCTTGATGCAGACTTGGTATCTTCCTGAAATAGTTTGCCCATATATACTAAAGACGTATTGCTCAGCCAAAGTGAGCAAGCATTAAGAGGTCATGGATGGACGTAATAATGGTGATGTAAAGAAGGACTTGGCCTTAATATGAACTTGAAAATGCAACCTGATTTAGCACCACCACCGCCAGATGAAGAGGGCAGGTAATATTTTCTCCCAGGGGGGATTGGCGATGTTTGAAGAAGTTGTTATCCCATGGGGGAAGGAGCCATCTATTGGATAGGAACCAGGGATAGCCTTGGTCTAGAGTAGAACATGTGCATCTGTATTGGTTACAGATGATTTAAATGATGTGCAGCTGGCTTTCCTCTTACTGGGATATAATAGTTGACACTCACAACATAGAGGAGAGGTTTGATTTGGCTCACTAGTTCAGGAGATTCAGTTTTTGGTCAGCTGGCACAAAGCAGGAACATCATGGAGGAAGGTATGGCAGAGTAAAAATGCTTCGTTCATGGGACTGGGAAGCAAGGCAGGGGGACATCACCAGAGAGGAAGGGCCCAGGGATCATATAGTACCCAAGCTCATACCTCCATGAACCACCTAGACACACCTAGAAGTGTGATTTACTAATCCCATGGTCAAACCTAAAAACCAATCACGCTTATACAATCAAGTTTACACTTCATAATTGAGGATCAGTGGAATTTTTGAAGAACAGCTCTTAAAAATATGTTAATTTAAAAGTCCTATTAAAATCTCTTGGAAGCACTTAAGAATATAGATTCTTATTCTTTAATTACCCTGCCCTGAACCTCTTTACCAGTAGGTCTAAAGTGGGACAGGGAAATTGGAAGACTCAAAAGCTCTCCAGCTGTTTCTACTGACTTTCTGGCTTTGGAGCCGTGGTGAGAGTTTGAGTAATGATCGACTTGGGTAGGAAAGAGGTCACTTGCCCCAGCATGTGTGACCTCAGGAGAGCTCCTGTGTGCTTCTGCCACCAGCCTTCCCCTGAAGATTTGAAGATGTGCTTTGATACATTTTGGAGAGACCCTGGAGACATCAGAAGTGGGAGGAATCTTCAGTCTGTGTATCTTCACCACAGCAGGCCTGCTTGCCTAGGTAGCATCTAGAGATGGGAGGAAAGGAGACCACATATGTATAGCTCAAAAAAATCTGTCTGCAAAGCCCATTTAGCTTCACCATTAAGCAGTGGACTCTTTGGTTCCCTTCGGCTGCCTGGCTGCCTGCTTTTCACACATTGACACAGGAAACTCCCAAAAGCAGGTAAAAGACAAGTCCACCAGGGAAATGGCTTGTTCCAATTTACCCCTAATCACTCAAAATAGGATTCCAACAAAGGAGCTCATTCTTCGCATGACCGCTGCCCTTGGCTGCCTCCTTCACATATTCTAGCTTCGGTGTGGAGAGTATGTAGGGCAGCTTTCAGACATGACTCTCATTTGCTGGCACCCTGTGGTGCTATGTTTGGTGTGTTATCTGAATCATCAAAGTGCTCAAGTTCACTGCTAATTCTCTAATTTGTACTTCCTTCCAATCACTGGGGCCGGGCAGATTTCAGCAGCTGCTGTCTCCCTGCAGTACTGCCTGCCCTGAGTTTGGGTGAAGAGATGACACTTTAATACATCCTTGTTGTGGTTTATTGATCCTATTAACATTAACTCTTAGCAAAATCAATGCTTCAGTCTTGCAGGAGATGTATAAATAAAGTGATAAAAATAAATCAAGGCCAATTGTTTCCTGATAGGAAAATGAAAGGTGAATTATGACAGTTTGTGATCAGCAGCAGAGGGCTATTTCTAAGCTCAGGAAGGCTTTGATGTTCATCCTGAATGGAGGGTAGCATTACAGTTCCTGTGATTCAGTGACCACCAAGACAGGCATGTTCCTTGTCTTATCAATTAGGAGGCAGTAACATTACAAAAAAGTGATATGGTGCTCAGTAATGATGAATGCTATGAAAGAAAGAGTAAGGCAGAATAAAAGGAAAACAAATGGATGTAACACAGTTATGTGAAAGGTCAGGGAAAGTCTCTCTGAGCAGACATGCAGGCAGAGACCTGGGTCAGGTGAAAGAACAACCACTTCTAAACAAAGCGTCTTCCCAGCAATGAGCTCATTTGGGTGTCCAAGAAGTATCCTGGAAAATTCTCAACTTTGGAAGCAGGAATAGTGAGGATCTGATCCTGGCTTTACTTCTGGTAAGTTATGTGTCTCTGGGAAGGACATTCAGAACTCATCGCAGGAGGAGAGAGGAAATATCCACGTGCCCCTTAAAGGCTGAATGAGAGTGTAATGTTTCAGACATAGGGGTTTTAAAAAAAGGAGATCATTGGTGAATGCCAGTTGTCTTCTTTTATAATGTTGAAGATGCAGGGAGACAGGTTGGCAGCTATTCAGATTGGCGGGTGGCTTCAGTGGGGCTACTATGCACGCATTCAGTCAGCATCATGTGAGTGAGCTCCTACTGTGTGCTGGGTACTCTCAGGAGACCATAGCGAAGAAGGCAAACATGGTTATCTTGTTCTATGCAATTCTTTAGTAAAATATATTCCCTTATATCTTTGCATTTTAGAAATACAGACTGTGGAACCACAGTGTGGGTCAAATTCCCAGATGCTTCCAGTAACTAGCTGTTTGATTTTGGCACACAAAGTAATTTTTATACTCCAATTTTCTCATCTTTACATGGAGTAATAACAAATATTTCATTAGGTTAAAATAACAAAAATAACTTATTAATTGAGAAACATTTAGAATAGGATGTTATGTATGATAAGTACTAGAAAAGCGTTTCAGGATTAAAAGTAAATATGATTCCACGTGAAAGGTGCTGTTCTGTAGAGAAAAAAATACTAATCTTCTAGCTTGTTGAATGTTGTACATTTAATCATCTCGCAGTTAATTTTAAAGATGAAGAAACTGAACCTCAGGAATATTAAATATCATGGAGGACCTGGAATCTTAAAGCAAGTTTGACTCTGAGTCCTTACTTGGTCTATGTCCCTGCAGGTAGTGGGAACCAAGGCTGCAGAGTTGAGTAAGGTGGGGTTCTTCATGATACGGTGTAGTGGAGGAGTGAAAGTGTCAAAGGGATAAATGCCTGACACAAGATCTTGTAACTCATAATCCAGATCCAAACGTTTCCAACTTTAGATTGAGAGTATCTTTGTTATACTGTAGAATCAAACTCAACAAGCATTTATTAAATGCTTCTTTATTCAAAAAGGCCCAAATAATCCCTGATGTGAAAGAGTGATAACAAAAACATGGTTTTCACCAGAGAATACTAAGGGTATACTCAGACTGGTCAACTGGACAGAAATCTTTCTTTAAATAAACTTTTCATTTGTAACAATCCAAGGTTTTCCAAAAAAGTTCCATGGACAGTACAGGAATTCCCACATGCTTTTCTTCCATTTCCACTATGGTAGTATGTTAGTCAGCTTTCCATTGGTGGGACAAAATAGCTGAGAAAATCAACTGAAAGGAGGAAAGGTTTATTTTGGCTCAGTTTCAGAGATGTCAGTGCATGGTAAGCGTGCTCCATTGCTTTTAGGCCTATCATGAGGCAGAAACACCACAGTGGAAGGCCCTGGCAAGAGAAAGCTGCTCATCTCATGGAAACCTGGAAGCACAGAAAGAGAGAGCCAGAGACAGAAAGGAAGAGGTTGGGGACAAGATATAGTCCCCAAATTTCATGTCCCATGACTCACTTCCATCAACTAGGCCCCAGAAATTAAGTTTCCATCACCTCCCAAAATGCCATCAAGTTATGAATATGTAAGCCACTAATGAAATTAAAGGCCTTATAAAACACTTACCTCTAAAATCTCTACTTCTGAAAACATGAGCCTTTTGGGGAACATGTTAGATCCAAACCATAGAAACAGCAACATCCTATGTGACCAAGTATATTTATCAAAATGAAGACACAATATTGCTATGTTATTTTTAACTAAGCTACTGACTTTATTCAGCTTTCATCAGTTTTTTCTCTGATGTCCTTTATCTGTGTCCATTATTGGATACCAAATTGATTTAGGTAGTCATCTTTTATGAAATTTTGACCTGTGCCCTATTTACAAGTCTTGCACTCTGATTATGTGGTGAAAAGGTTTTGGATCTCATGTGAATGAATTTTCCTGTGCATTTAGAACGGAGGATGCTAGCGGCCACTGAGCTTTGAATGGCACCATTCTTACACAGATTTATTTTCCAGACTGAAGAATTAGGCTAATCAGTAGATTTCTTTATAACAATAAAAGAGTCAATAAAATCAGTGGGGAAAACCTGCCAAGATTTCTTCCCTTTTGAGTTAAAGACAATAGGAATTGACTTATCTGTAATGTGTAATTCATTGACTTCTCCACAGCAGTTTAACTTGTATTTTTGCTACACACTTCTTGAAATGACCCTATACTCCCTCTCTCTCTCTCTCTCTCTCTCTCTCTCTCTCTCTCTCTCTCTCTCTCTCTGTGTGTGTGTGTGTGTATACATATTGTGCTTGTATGTGTACTATATTTTGCAAAATGGGAGTTTTTCTCAAGAGGATGAAGTTATACTACAAAGCACACATGAAAGAGATCTTTATGAGTTTCAGTTTTTTTCAATTTTTTGAATTTTATTTTAAAGTGAGAAAAGTAAACAAAAATAAAAACCATGACACACAATTTGAAACCAGGACAAGAAATTAACAATGATAGAGAATCTCCTATTACCTTGTTTTGAAGTTCACTTTTTTAAAGGTAATTTTTATCTCAGATGTTGGTTTAGTGAAACAGAATGACCTTGATGAATTTGTACCCATGCAGTAGCTTTTTAGTTTGTTTCTAACCAGAGGTCTTGCTCACCTTGGAAAGACGAGAAGGATTACTTTCACATGGGTGAATGATCTGGGCTTATTTCTCCAGTGTATTAGGCAAAAATGGGTTTGTCTTCTCACCAACATGGTGCCTTTCTTCTTTAACCACTTGGGTATTTGTGTCAGCAAAATTAATTATGACCATTTGGGGAAAAAACATAAAGCAAAAAGCAACTTTTATTTATGCCTGAGTATCTAGGTGTTTTTCTTGCAATAAGAAGCTCAGGGGAGAGGTTGCCATTTGATAATTTATGCAACCTTTTTCCTGATTCAGTCATTTTTTACCATACATTAGCTCTCTGAGCGCTGCTTCTGTGAGTATCCAGTCATTGTTTAATTATATGAGTTGGATTATTCTTTGCGATAGAAATTTAGATGGGCTCTTATTTAAATTTGTAAAGGTCCTTTAGGTAGAGTCTCTTGGAGGCAGCTATCTTGAGAAGTAAAAGTAAAGATGGGAAAACCAGTCAAACTCCCCATTATCACCCAAATCTCCATATCTTGATAATCACACCTCCCTGCAATGAGTTCCCTATTTGTTACAGTTTACCCTTTGAGCTTTGCATCGAGGATTTTGAGTGTGCAGTCTGAGTGAGACCATGTTTGAGCATCATATCTCATCACCCTTTTATACCTACGACTCCACATAATTCTGCATCTCAGTATTTCCTCTTGTTCCTCTGCCTAGTTTTACTCTTATATTCCCAGAACACCTAATGCTTCTTCTTATTCAGTATGTAAGTTTTCTCTTTCATTCTTCAAGGGTTATTTCAGATATTTTCTGAATTCCCTCCACTAACCCATTCTCAAGAAGTAGTATTGCCAACACAGATTGCAAACTCTCAGTGTGTGTATGGGATGGGGCTCGGGGTTCAGTATTATCCCGCAGGGAACAAAAACCAATTTGGGGTATGGTGATGGGAGAATCACAGACAATATGTGAATTTCATATACGAAGTAGATAGGCCTATAATTCATAAAAAATATACATCCATTAAGTTTTTAGAGGGGAAATAATTAGGAAAAAATAACTCAAAAAGGTCCTTCGGGGCACAGTTATGAAACAACTCAAGAGACACTGGTGTAGATGCCTCTGGATATTTGTTCTTTACAGTAATAGAATTCACTTCTCCAGCAGCTGTGCCATCTTGGCAACCTGAGCTAAATCAGACAAGAGAAACAGGCAAAAGACAGCACTGGCCCTGCTAGGGAATGAGGCAGTGCCCCATCCTACCCATCTGCCTATCAGCAGGGCAGAAGGAAATATTGGTATTATCTTGTCCAAATGCTTTCTTTGCCCCTTGAAACTTTCTGATTTACAAAACCATCAGTAGGTTTGTTATTGTCTCTCAAGCTTCCAATTTTTTTGTGTTTCTACATGTAGACCTATCAGACAGAATTTAAAAATAGAGCTGTTCCATAACTATTATGGGAAGAAACTGAATGAATAACAAGAAAGGGTAGAAAAATTGTCATATAAATGTGAAAAGCACAAGAAGTGAGAGATACTTCATGAGTGCAGAGAGCAACTTCTAGTTCCACTCCCCCTGGCTCATTTTTCTCAAAGGCTGGGAAAAACATGAAATATTTTCCTGGCTGCTTTTCTGTTAAGAGATAGCTGTGGACAGATCTAACAGAAAGTTGCTATTGGTAAAAGCAGTGGTTCTGAGATAGCATTTGTTTTTTACTAAAAAGGCAACTGTGTTTGGCTTTTTCCTTTTATTATACTTTTGAATGCAAATGGAATGTTAGGATCTGGCACCCATCATACAATCACGATGCAGCAAACCCAAAGATAGAAATCCAGTGCACCATGGATAGCAGAGTGGAAAGAAAGGGAAAAAAAAAACTGACTCTAACAATATCATTGATAGGTGAAGCATTTCAAGGGGCTATCCTGCTGCTACATGTGACAATGCAAATTTGTGCATGTGAGCCACTTAAATGAGTTCAATACCCCTTGAAGCTCAGTGCACTCCTAATATGGGAGATAATCATAATTGATGGAGAAGAAGGGAAATTCAAGGCTTTTTCTGCCCTGCCCTCTAAATCTAAGTGAATATTAATCTTCTCAGTGAGTCTTCTAACATCAGGTTGTTACAGCCTTAGCTCATTAATATTTCTTGGCAAGGAGCATGACTTACCTTGCCTTAAGTTTTTATGTGTCTTACACCTTAAAGCAGATTGGGAGCTCTTGGAACATGAAAGGCCAACTATATATATGTAGAAGTTTTTGATCATCAGTTCCACTGTTGATATCCTTGATTATGTTTTCCACATGTGAAGCCAAAGTGTCCTCTAGTGTCCAAGGGAACCAACCCGCCTCCTCTTATAAGGCCCAGAAGAAAAGAGGAACACATAATCTACTGTTACCTCTTGGCTATACAGAACTCAAAACAAAGTAAAACAAACAACAAACAAACAAAAAAGGACAAAGAATGAGGACAAAATTTTTAAATATCATACATAACAGTTTAACCAACTGTAATTTCAATTCAACTCCTGGTCTTCCAGTAAGATTTTATCTTTACATAATCAAACTCTCCTCTAAAGGGTTGATTTCCTCTCCCTGTGTTTGGAAGAGCAGTGTACCTATGACTATTAATAAAAAACTGACTTAAAATGACTATTGTTACCACTTATATAAATAAATATTTCAGAATTATTAAGATTTCACCACAATTGCAATGCTTTAATACATTTATTTAATTGGTTCACAGGTGAGACGATTAAGACTTTTGAGACATTGCTTATTGTCACAAGAAATTTACCAAGTGAAGTAAACACAAAGAAAATAAAAATTAATTATGTCATTACCACTAGAGATAATGTTTGGGTGAAAAACTTAGGGTTCACATGTATATGAATGGATATGAATATACAAAATGACTTAAATCCAACAACCACATTTTATTTAATATATGTTGTTTACATTTTTCTGTTTCATCAAGTATTCTGTAACATTCTTGTTTATTGTGGCATAAGATTTTATTTTATAGAAGTATTATTTATATAGAAAGCTGAATTGTTAGACCTTGAATTTTTCTCTTATTTTCATCAACATAAATATTTCTACAAGGAATTCTTTTTAGATAAATCTTTGGCATACTCTAGAGTCATCTTAAATAATTTTTTAGGATTTCATAGCAAACTGAAATCTGTAATTAATCAGAATATTAGTTTATTCCATACTCGGCTCCCATAATCAATAGAATGCCATTCTACCAAAGTGTGTCACTCTTTATTGAGGCCATCAATCTAATTTATTCTAGATGACAATATTTCTATGTTCTCAAGTGTTTGAACTTTCAAACCTGTCTAGCTCAGACCAGTCTTTGTTGGGTAAGCATAAATGATCATTCTGTGTCAAACCAACAAAACTGCTTTGCCAGATGACAAAGTACATGACTTCATGATCAATTTTCTTTGACCTGGTACATTTAAATTATGGGAGTGTCATTTTCCAAGCAGTTTGATTTTCACTATATTCAGAGTACAAATAGATGCATCTCTGCATTATTGTTATTTTATGCCTTTTAGGTAGTAATCAGTCTTTTTCTAGTGAACCTATAACTCATTTCATAACCATCAAGATATTAATGAGAGAAGGAATGTAATATTTGGCAGCAAAACAGTGGTGTTACGTGTAAGAGACTCAAAGTATAAAAATCATGGTTTAGTATTGTTTTGTAAATAATACATGAATTTTGTAAGTATAATTGAAATTAAAGCATATATATACATATATTTACTTATTATTGTATTGTAACCATTGTTCCACCTTACTACAATATTTTCAAGAACCCTCTTTAATAGCAATGTAGTATCCTAATGATAAATGTGCTATAATTTAATTCATGCTTCTAATAGAAGTGCTTTTAAAAACAATATGTCGCTGGGCATTTAGCTCAGTGGTGTAAGCGCCTGCCTGGCAAGTGCAAGGTCATGAGTTTGATCCCCAGTACTGGAAAAAAAAAAAAAAAGGAAAACCTCGAGAGGGAAAATAGGAAGAGTAACTTTGAGAGTGCATAATAGAAATTTCCTGTAATGAAAAATCATCTAACTCCAAGTCAGACTGGACAGATGAACAAAAACAATATTTCACTACCAAGAATAACTCTAAAATGAACATCTTTGAACTTCATTGTTAAAATGTTAAACTAATTCTATTAGGTGGATTTCCTAACTTTGAATTACTAGATGGGAGGATGGCTTGGTTACTTTTTTCTAATTGCTGAGATAAAATATCTGATACCTAAAATTAAAGAAAGATTTATTTAGCTTACAGTTTGTGGAGGTTCAGTCCATAACCAACTGACTCGAAGGCAGATGGGCATGGCACAGGGAAAGTACTGCAAGGAGGCAGAAGACAGCAAGCAACAAGAGCAAAAAGAGGAAGAGCAAACCTCTTTTCCTCCCTTATATTGTAAGTGGGTTTACCCTACCTAGGTGGCAGGGGTTTAGCACTCACACCATCTCCATGTCCTCCTCTTGCACAGGAGCCCTGGCTCCCTGCTGAGTTGCTTAGTTAAACTTCTAAACTTCTCAAATTGACACAATGTATCAACCATTACAGAAGAGATGAACTTTCATAAGTTTCTTACAACAATAGCAAAATTTCTTCCCATAAGATGTAATAATTCACATTCACACCAGTTAGACAAGAGTTTCTGTCTCACTGTATACATGTCAAGTTTTTTTTTTAATTTTGACCTATTTGCTAAGCAAAATAGTTTTATCATCATTGCTAGTAAATACTTTCATAGGTTTATTGATTGTTTGTATTTCTTCTGAAAAGTATAAATTCATGTGGTTCTGTAAACAGTAAAATTGTAATAGTCCTGGGAAGGAAGGGGAGTACAGAAGAAATGCTTACCTGAGTATTACTGAAATTGTTAGTAAAAATTTTATACACCCTCTATGTATAAAAAACTCCAAAATGATTCATTCAAATGGATAATAAATTAAATATTAAGAAAGAAAACCAAAAAATTCTGAAGGAAAATATGGATTTTTTCTATAAATCTTGAAAAAGAGAAGGCCTTAGTAATCAAAATTCAGATGCTAAAAAGAATGGGGAAATTTGGCTACAAATTCAACATCACTTTACATGGGAAAGTACACCTACACTTATGCAAACCTTGCTCATCCTTATGTTGTTTGCAAGCCCTCTATTTCCACAGCAACCTGTTGACTTATTCACTTAGCCATCAGTCTGAAAGCTAGAAGGATCCTGAGAACATGCATTCCAGCTCTGTGAAGTCCTCATGGGTGAGCCTCTTATCTACACATCTGCTAGGGTCTGAATATTCTGTATCTGCTGTGATTTGAGTGTCCCAAAGAACTCATGTGTTGACCCAAGTGTGGCAAACTCAGTACATGGAGAGTAGTGGGAGGTATTTGTGGTCACAGGTTCTGTCTTCTTGTGTAGGTCCATGCCTTTGTTAAAGAGGTGGGTTTGTTCTCACGAAAATGGGCTATTGTAAGGCAAGGCTGTTCTTCACATTTTGTCTCTTCCACATGCTCCTGCTTGCCCTTCTGCTTTCCTGCCATGCTGGAAAATGCTATAATACTTTTACCAGATGTGCCTGCTTCATTCAGAACTTTCAGAACCATCAGTCTAAATAAACCTCTTATAAATTATTCAGTCTTGGATATTCTATTATAGCAAGAGAAAACAGACTAATCCAGTGTTCCTGATAATTCTGCATATTGAAATTTTAATTCCTAGGATTGTTGATGTTGGGAAGTAGGATCTGTGGGGAGATGATCAGGCCATGACACTGGAGCCCTCAGGAATAGAGTCAGTGCTCTTATAAAATAGACCCAAGAGAGGTCTTTCGGTCCTTCCACCAGGTAAGGACAAAACAAGAAGTTTTCATCAATGAGAATCAGGTCCTTACTGCACTCCAAATTTGCCAGTGTCTTGATATTGAACTTCTGAGCCTACATAACAGTGAGAAATGAATATGTAGAGTTTATAATCCATGAAATTCATAGTATTTTGTTAAAACATACTGAATGAACTAAACCTCTACTTCCAAGGTCAACCAGTACATGGTATAACATGACTGCTTCAGCTGTAGTCATCTCATCCATACTCTAGAAGCAGGAAGGAAGGGAAATGTGCAAAAAGGGACAAAAGACATGTTCCAATTGCTTTAAAGTAAATTCCAAAAAGATACTCCACGAAATTTTCCTATTCTTATTAACAGAAATTGTACACTAGGAAACTTTCATCTATGAGCTTATTTAGAGTTCATGGATCTTCTCTCCTGGGAAGAAGCAGAATTTGAATATGAGGAGCATAATTAGCATTCACAGGGCTGGGGATTTAGCTCAGTGGCTCAAGTGCTTGCCTGTTAAGTACAAGGTCATGAGTTCGATCCCTGGTACCAAAAAACAAACAAAAAAGCAAAACAAAAGCATTCACTGTCATCTTCCCTATATGTTATAAGGAATGCTTTTGTCAGCATCTATGACTTTGCATTTCCTTATAAGACTATGTTATTTCATTATCTCCATATTATAACAAAATTATGGATAATTTCAGCCATGGAAAGAATTATAAATGGTAAAATTCTTTATAACAGAGATAATAGAAAAAAATCGAAAATGTTATGACCTTTGCTTCATGCATGTATTCTGCACTGTTTTCAAGCCAAAGATTATCAGTGATTGAGGAACATATCTTTGCATGTTCTGTGTCTGCATCCACTTCATGTAGTACTGTGTGGCATAGCAACACATCCTGCAGACACATGCAGAGCCTACCGGGTGCCCCTGCTGCAGAGCCAGTCACTCCCAGCACTCCAACAGCTCCTCCTGGCCGACTGGAGAAAATTAACTTATGAAATTACAAACCTGATTTCCGGTGGTTCTTCTAGAAGAGTTGGTGAATAATATCTCTGAACTCTTCTACGACTTTTGAAGTAAATTTTTTACAAGGGCCCAGCAATAGTTTTTCAGCCATGTGTTCACAGACTGCTATGAGTATTGGTGTCTTCGCTAATGCTAATGATTTTGTCATCACTTCTTACTGTCCATCAAAACCTGGCCATGTTAACTAAGGGTTTACCAAATGACTCATCATTTGTTTCCTTAATGGGTTTGGAAAGCAACACTATAAAAAGGACCCAAAGTTGCTATTGCAATACTGAGCTGATTTGTTTGATCCATTAGACAATTCTTCCTCAAGGAATTAGACTGTGCCCTCATGGACCCTTTGCTTTCATGGTAGAGAAGCTCACAGCAGCCTCCAAAGTGTTCACCAGAAACAATAGGATGAAAACTTAGACCACCAAGTATTTTTTTCTCCCTGTTGATGTCTTTGTTTAACAACATAGTCTTTCTTGATTTGGCAAAAAACAAATAAATAAAATGCGGAATTTGTTTGAATCATCAAGTAGCCTTGGTTTGGTTTTGCTCTTCTCGTTTTTCCTGTAATAGTACATGAAATTATAGAAAATAGCAAAACTCAAAATATCATTTGCAATACTCTCGCACTTGCATTTTAGGGTCATGTATCCTAGCATCTCTTAGAAGTTACTTTGCCTGAAAGCCCAAATATCCATGTATATGGTAGAGAGGAAGAACTTTAACCAAACATAAAGGAAAAATTTTAAAGAATTTTACTTTTCAAATAGAGTTTTGAATCACTCATATTATAACAGTATAATGGTGTTTGCATTTTGCCACGTATTTCTTCCTTAAACATTATATCAGTATACTTTTCAGTTGCTAACATATTGCTATTATTTTATCCTTCTTTTAAAAGACTGCTACAAGCAGCCAGTCATGGATAAGATTTCTGCTTTTTAAGTGAATTTTCACAAGGTTATAAATAGCTAATGACTCTCTGAACTCCTTTGGTTTACAGGAGAAAAAATTTAATGAAGCCTCAGATTACTTTGTGTAGCTTTGTTAATGTAAATGAGTAATGCATATTGATTTTTCACAGCTTAAAAAATCTTTTTATTCATCTTGTGCAAGAAAGTCTGTTAAAGAATTATTAATGATGCGATAATTGCTTTAAGATCTATGCCCCAATTAAAGCAGTAAATTCTTTATTACATCTTTATTTTAATTAGATATACGAAAGACAATAATTTTTACAAGAAATGCTGTGTAAAATAAAATTACCTCATTTAGAAATGCTTCAAAGAACCCACAGTGGTAGGACGCTGAGAGATGGAGAACCGAAGCACTTCCAGTTAGCCTTGAGATGCCAACCTTTGCTGAAATTAGTAGTGGAAAGTAGACTATTTTATATATTTGGTGAAGTACAGTTCACCTATGTCTGTAAGTTTATGCTTTAATTCTTTAAAAACAATGTCCAGTTTTCAAAAGCAAGATTTTTTTTTTAATGTCTAAAAGATTCAGTTAGAGACAAGGACGAAAGTGAGCTTACAATCATGGAAATCACCTTATATCAAGTGGAGCTAATTTGTTTTTGCAGTTGTACTTCGCTATTTCTTCAATTATCAAGATGATGCTTTTTTAATGATCTGTCCTGAGTTGTGTTTATTGAAAAACCACTACCCAAATCAATAACAATTTCTGACTATCACTTTTCCTACCTGTTCTTCTGTCTCTAATTTGCATGCATGACTAACTGAAGCAACGCATGTTCTGTTGTGGGTTATGATCAATGACTTGATGGGTAGGGATGAGGTCACATGTGAGTGTGGACCTCATACTATGCACTATATTGGGAACTTTTATTTAATGCTTACAACAACCCCCAAAACTATGAATTCTATTTTACAGAGAAAGAAACTGGAGTTTAGAGAACTCTTGCCATTTTGCTCATCCAACTAGGGGTCAGAAAGTTATAGCCCATGGGTCATATCCCACTTACTACCAGATTTTATGAACAAATTTTTATTAGAATGAAACTCACCCTTTTGTTACATGTTGTCTTTGACGACATTCACATTACGATGGCAGAGTTGGGTAGCATGGTGAGAGAAGCTTCCTAACCTGCAAAACCTAAAATATTTACCTCTTAAATATTAGAGAAAAGGGTTTCAGATGTGCTTATGCACATCCATCTCCATGCATTCATTTCCAAACCCACAGTAACATGTTTTGTTTATAAGTGTTCATACCCTTTTTCTAAAATGTTCTTTAACACCTCATTTATTTCTTTTGTCCTCCTTTTTAGTCTGACACTCTTAATATAAGGATCATTTTTCTGATGAATAATATCCTTTATTTTTTCTGAATAGTCTGAAATACAGTGTCTCTAGCCTATTTCTCTCCTGTCATTATTTATTTAGCTCTGATCATGTTATTTAACTCAATACAGCATTTCAGATCAAGCTAGTAAGAGGATTATTACAGCAAAATATTGCTTCCTGTTGCTCCTTGTGAATTTCTCCCCCTAAATTTCCCCAAAGAACATTGGTTGTCTGAGTGCTGGGGAAAGAAACACTTTAGAAAGTCTACAGCTGTCACAAAATAAAAATTCCCAGTTAGAGATCCTAAGCTTTCTTACATGCAAAAAAAGGCAGGACAGTGGTGTGGGGACAGGTATTTCTGCCCTAATATCTATTAGCTTGTGGGTAGTGTAATGCCAAACAGATGCTCTTTTCTCACAGACACTGCTGGTTAGAAAAGTTCCCTGGCTCCAGATTTCCCTCTAGCAAGTTCAGTTGTGTGGACTAATTTATTAGTTCTCCAAAAGACAGGGCCCAGCTAGTCATGTGTGAATAGATCATAAAGGTTTGAACATGAGAAAAGAAAGGCAGATAAACTGTAACTAGCCAAACAGTGGTTAAAGGTAATGAAAATTGGGAACAATCTCAAATGCGTAAGAACAAGAAGTGAAAAACAGAATAGCCTATTGTGGAACACTAAGTAATATCAATAGTACTGAAGGAAAAATGTTCATGACAAAGAGACGTAGCAAGTTCTTAAGCACATATCTAATCTTATTAATGATTTTAAATTTTGTTAAACACACACATTATATATAAAGAGGAGAAAGATGTTGGATAACATATCACAGTAATTCATAGCAGTTACTTCTGAGGATGGAATTATGACTTTACTGTTTTATGTTTTTCTATGTTTTCCTAATAAGTAGGTATTATTTTATAATCACAGAATGTTTGTTTTTATGGGATAAAGAGGACACAGCTAGGAATGTTATGGGTAATCTGAAGAGAAAATGAGGTGTTTCCTCACCTAAGAGAATTTGAAAAGTTTGGCAAATAATGTGATATTTCCTTCTTTAGGTTTAAAGATAATTTTAGATGCAGATTATCTTAACTGCAATATGTTAAGAGGAAAAGTTCTGGTTGTTTTCTCCTGAGTGTCAAAAATGCATTAGAAGACACATATAATGCTATTACTGGGGTCTTTCCCTATGAAGATCTTTTCCAAGATTATCAACAAGATTATGTTCTTTCTTCTTTGTGAGACTTGCTAAGGCTCTTTCCTCAGTCAGGGTGTTCAGCTTCTCATTCTTGTCTTCTTGGACCATCTTACAACTGTTGCCAGCTATCTACTGCCTATGAATCAGTGCTCCCATTCTGGTTGCCTAACATTTCTATAATCTTTGTGGATTGACTAATCTTTCTCTTTCCCTTTCATTTTTTCCCTCTCCTTTCCCCTTACTTGTCCTCTCCCTTCTTTCTTCTTGTCTACTGCATTACATACAAAATCAGATTTAAATCATATATACACTGTTTACAGTAAGTACTAGAGTTGCCAGTAATAACCAAATTGTTCCACTCTACTTGGCAAAATTTGATTTCCACTGGTCTTCCAGCTCAGCTTTTAGGTATGGCCTGTGATCTTTCTCCCTTTAGCATTGATCTCGGTTACATGGCTTGGAATAGAAGAGGTGGTGGACCTAGAGCTCCACTAAAGCATATTCCTCTAAATTGTCGTTTTTTTCACAAATTTTAACATAATAAATTGATGCAGGCAAGGCGTGATGGTGCACACCTGCAATCCAGCACTTGAGAGGCCGAGGCAGGAAGATCATTGCAAGTTCGAAACCATCCTGGGCCACAAAATGAGCTCAAGGCCAGCCTGAATTGCATAGTGTGACCCAGTTTCAAATGGGCCAAAAAAGCAATGTTTGCCAAGTTAGGCCAATACATTATTCAAGAAATCCACAAGAAATATTGCTATATTAGGCTATGTTCTTAGACTCATAGAGAAAACAAATGGTGATAGCATTTTGGAGCTGCCCTCCTCTTCCACAGATATTCCATGTCCATGGCCACCCATGCCATCTTTCAGTCCTCTTAGCCCTATTTTGAAGAGCTTTCCTCCCACATTTTCAAAATTTACCTAGTTAACACAATTCCCTCCTTTCTTCCCTACTAATCCAACGAGCCTATCTATTTTCTAATCTAAAGATTTTGCTAAGATGCTCTTTGGGCCCGCAAAGAAATGTAGTTTCTGTTGGGAGTAAATTTTAATACAAAGCTATGAAATCAAAATTATTGATAACATTTTTTCAACTCTTTTCTCTCCTTATTTTTGATCTGCTTAATGTGTTAAAGATTGAATAAAGGGTATGCCCCATTAAGTAGTTTTTATGGTAGAAAAATTATGTCAAATAGACAAGGTCATTTTCAAGAATGAAGAGAAAAGGAAGGAAAGGGGCCTTTGGGTGTCTGATTAGTCCCACCACACTGGAGAGTGGGTACTTTTCCTTCTTCATGCCATATCCTTAGGGTTATTGGGGAATACAGTAAGATAAGGAAGAGAAAAGATAGGGGTAAAGTCCTCATGAAGAAAATCAATATTGATTTTTTCGCAAGCCAACCACTCCTTTTGGGCTTTTCAAAGTAAGGCTCATCCTAATCTTCATCCTAATCATAAGAAATTAATGTATAAATTGTTGATCAACCAGGCTGATGCCTTATACAATTGTCATCATTTTCTACTTTCTGATGATATGGTGCTAGATGTCATTGAAAGAGATGACACTGCACACCTGGATCTCATATCCCAACCTAAAGGGAACTAAAAATCACGCAGATGACTGGAGAGGCACTACTCATGGTATCTCTTTATCCCTAAGTCCTGTCTCTTTAGTTTGCATATTTGGCAGGGACAGAGCTGCTGTCTTCACAGAGTGGGAGACTACAATTCCATGGTGGGTCTGCATATTTTCTTGTTTGAAAATGGGTGAAGATTTATACTATGTTGATCTCTTACAAGCAAACATCTTTCATGAGGCATTGCACTTTTCAGCTATCTGCCATTCCTTTATAACCTCAACCAAATGCAATTTTTGCAGACAGTTAAAATTTTTGTCAGAATAATAATATTTAATACTTGCCAAGTGTCAGCTACATAACAGGACATTTTTTGGTATTTTACACATATCGACATACAGTATTGAAGTCTCACTATTATTGTTTTACAGAAGAGGAAACTGAGGCCTAAAAATAACCATCCAAGATTAAATGACTAATAAGTGACAGAACCAGGATATGAGTCCAGGCAATGTAATGCTGACTATTGATTATATTATTATATAAATGTGAAATAAATATTTCATGGGTTGCAAAATATGGTTAGATCTATATGATCTGCAGACAAAATTCAATTCAAAAGATACTTTTTGATATTTGATCATGTGTGGGGCTCAAGTTCCATGCTATGTCATTATATGTCCAAAGAGGAAAAACTCAACTCTAATGTCCGGTTGCTTAGCATTTGGTAGGGATATTAAGACAAGTGTACAAAATCTAACATAGGAAGCAGAAACTATAACATAAGAAGCAGAAAGAAATCGCATGGTAGAAGTATAAGCAGATCATTGTGATGGTTCAAAAGTGGTACAAGATGTGATGGTCTCTAGTAACATTCTATTCGACTATGTTTTGTCTTTTCTTATAAGTTAAAGATCCTAAGTAATGTACTTTCCAATGTTCAATAAAGAAAGGAAGACATTATTGTCTATTTTGTGGTATCGAGCTGGCCTCAATCCGTCTGAGGTGTGTAACCTTCAATCATGAGTCTTGTGTCTACTGTGAGGTTTGTGAAACATGCTTTAGTACTTGCATGAGGCTATAAAACATGCCTGAAACAGGAAACAGTGGTGGCTCATAAATTGTCCCTTATTTATTTACTTAAGGTAAATGCTCTGCCTAGCCTTTCTTGTTGAAAATTACTGTTTCTGTTTTTCTCTGCCATGCTTGGAGTCTTTGATTTCTCAAATTATAAAATTGTGCAGTATTTTCTGTTGTTTGAGACAAGAATTCTGTTTGTTTCCTCTGCAAGGCCTTAAATACTTCTGACAGTTTCCAAATCTCACTACATAACAAAGTGTTAGGAGACAGCACACAAAAAGCCTACACACTTCAACGATCCCTGAGCAAAAGAGGGCACAATTACTACTGGCTGTTATTGAGGGTTGTTGGGAGTTTTTGTTTTGTTTTGCTTTGATTTGTTGTCAGTTCTTTCTAGCTCCAAACCCCAGAAGACCTTTCACCCATGCCCTCATGACTTGAATCATGTGACAAAGGCAAAGGAAGTGTATCTGGCAAAGAAAACATAACATGGAGTTGAAAACTATACAGCATTTGGGGCAAGGGTAAATTACCAAGTTTGATTAAAGTATGGAACAAATTGGTACATTAATTATGGATAGACCTGAGGTCATGAGTTTGATCCCCGGTACCAAAAAAAAAAAAAATTATGGATAAAGGCTGGTGAAATAAAAGCTAGTATTTGGCTGTATTTTGTGACAGAATTTATGAGCTATTTTCATCTGAAGAAAGCTTTCTGAAATAATGTATTAAATATGTTTCTGTAATATACTAACCTGATTAGAAGTTACAGAGTAAGAGGAAATAGAAATGCATCTTGATGCTGAACCTAATTTACATCTATATTCTGTTCAATATTCATTTTTACCTGATAACTTAGCATGTCCCTCACTTAATATTCTAATCAATTTAAATATAAATTTAGGTAACATTGCCAGGCATGGTGATACACACCTGTCAGTCTAGCATTCAAATGGCTGAGGCAGGATGATCTCTGTGAGTTCAAGGCCAAGCTAGGCTACAGAGTGAGTTCAAGACCAGCCTAAACTACATAGTGAGACTCTCTCTCCAAAAGCAAAATTAATTAAGTAATTTGGGTAAAACATAATCACAGGAGACATTTGAAGGAGATTAAATGTGTAACATTCCACTGTTAAAGTTATTTTACATCATCTATTTGGCTTGTTTACCCCTCTGCCTTCAGTTACTGCAAACAAACAAAAATCAAAATTTGACTTAATGAAATTCTGAGTTTGCCTTCAATGTGTTCAAGCTCGAAAGCATACAAATAGCAAGAATAATCCAAAACGTATAATCATCTCTGTGCAATATTCCAGGATTTAGGCATTCAATGCAAACTAATTTGGGATTCTTTTTTTTCCTGCCTCAGGGCAAACATTTTCTTCTTAAAGTAGAAATGTATAGTTGATTATATGAATGAAATCTACTTTTCTTTGTAAATTAAGCTGATTTAAAAAAACAAGACTTAGAGTTCATTATGGTTTTTATTTATAATCTTACTCTACTTAAAAATAACAATAATAATAATTACATATACCTGAAGTGCATTACAGTATAATGTTTATTAATTCATATTGACATGTTTAGGTATTTAAAACTTCAGTAAAATATAGTTATCAATCCTAATTCTTTCTAATACAATACTTAATCTGAATGAGCAAATTTTGGAGGGAAAAACACATCTTCATCCATTAATAGATTCGTAATTCATAAGGAATAAGCGGATTGAAGTGTGACTGTGCAGATAAGCAGAATCTGTCGTTATGAATTGTTAATGGTTATTGAAAAGGCAAAATGTGTACAGAACCATCTTCTTTTGAAAGTAAACAGCAGTTCTGTATCAAAAAAGTATCTAACTTAGTTGCTGTATTCACAGAGGTAGCGAGCATTTCTGGTCTTCAAATCACATCAGATGAAAATGGTGGAGGGTGCCACGGACCTCAGCAGTGAGACAGGACTATGTGGACCTCGCCAGATACCAGTATGGGGTGGCCAGAGACCGGCAGAGCAAGGGACACCAGGGAAGAGTGAGAGTAGCAAAGGACCCCGAAGCACTGTGACTGCCTCTGGCTAGTATTGGGATGGTACTGTGAGATCCCAAAGAGGGAAATCCAGAATTGACTAGACTTAAAAACCAAAGAGATAGTTATCTAAGCAGGATTGTACTGACATGGAAATTGATACTTTAAACTGAAAGTAATGAGAAATATTTTTATTGGAACATTAGCATGTTTTATACTCTTGTTCTGCCTTCTAGATGGGTGCACTTTGACCTTATTCAATTGCTTCATGGAGTAAATAAAGGTGACAGCACTAGTAGAGCCAAGGGGAAGGTACTGAAGACATACTAGGGAATGGAGGACATTGGGAGGTCAGGGAAAGTTTCTCTAGAGGATTACCTGAGCGTTAGCTCAGCTTTTTGAACCTTAGGGATGACAGTAAGCCCAGAACAGTACTCACCAATTTTAACTCAGTGCCTTTCACCTGATAGCCCTCTACCTTCTAACTGTCAGGCACCATCTGAAAGAGTGACTGTGAACAAAGTAGGCCAGGTTGTTCCTATAATAAAGGAAATTTGACCAAGTGTAGACTCTGTGTTATTACCTGATAGCAATGCAGTTTTGTACAAATCACAGAGTGTCTCGGTTCTTCAGGCAGGAGGAGACCAAATCTCACCATTGGGAGCCATGGAAAGCCCTCGGTCCCATGTAGAACACAACTTGGTGACTCCTGTGAAAATCCCAGTGGAATGAGGGGAACACAAATAACTGCTTCATCTGCACAGTCTACATCTCAGGGAAATCACAGGACACAAGGATCACCAGGCCTCCGTCCATCCTAGGAAACTGATTTGCTTATCAGACTCAGTCCCCTAAAGTTATAGCTTTGTGCCTGAGTACTCCAGGCTTCTGTGGGCCTGTGTCCTTGGCTCAGGGTCAGATTATTATGCAATGCTTCTCCTAATTGAGGCAGCAGATCCAGAAAGGGAAAGATGCTTAAAAGCACACGTGTCAAGCCTGGCAGACACTTCCCAGATGCGTCTTCCTCAGTGAAGAGAACTTGACTTGCAGACCTTAGCAGAGAGGCTCTGAGTGCCCAAGGCTGAGGGCACAGCTGGGAAATTTTTTATTATTGCCTAGATTCTCCCCTGGCATTACATGCTAACTAGAATCATCTGTTGATGGGAGAGTGCCCACAAGCTGTTAGTGAGTACTCTTGTCATTGATGGGTGAAAGTACACTGAACCTGAATTTGGAGCATCATTTCGGGTTTTAGGGGCCAATCTTCCTGCCCTAGGATGTTTGCCATGGTTTGGCTTCTGAAGACAAATAGAGAAAAGACATCTAAAACTTTCTGCCCCCTCCACCTCACATACACCTAGTGCACTTAAAAGCCTCTTCTTCACTCCCCACTTTCATCTCCTCCCGTCTTCATCAAAATTAAATTCTTTTTACAGTTTCCACCATCACTTCGGTGTTTTTGAAGTCTGTATTTCAAACAACTGTTGTATGTTAACTTATCTCTTATCTCTGACAGTTCCTCTTCACTCATTGTCTCACCGTGTCAGTTGAGGCTACACTTAGGTGTTTGGGTGTTTGGGAAACAAACTGTCCACAGTCTCTGCTGTCCTGGAATCAGCATCTCAATAAATCATTACAATGCGTATGTAGATAATTCTGCATATAGCATTATATTTAATGTCTATTGAAAAATTTAAATTATTTAAAAGAATCATCCAGTTAGGAAAGTATAGCTAGAATGTGGAGGAAAGGCAGGGCACAGATCTGCGTACATCCCGGGGTGAATTTCTCAGTGGCCCCATTTCTGTTACCAGTGAAATCCATTAGCAAACTCTTAAAGACAAAAATATAAAAGGGACATCTACTAGCAGGATCCGTGATCCCCACCCTAAGCTGAGACACACAGAAGCCACTGAAACCTCTAGGAAGTATGTACAAATTTAAGATGAGAAAGAGACAAAGACTTAATGACTCTCCTTGTAAAGACCCAAGTGCCACACACTCAGAATGACCAACAGTGACCAACATTCAGAAATAGCTGCTAAGAAACTTCATCATTTTGTTTCAATTATAGTTACAGAAAATTAGAATTTTTTTGTTCATATACATAAAACATATGCATTTACATAATAATGTAAATTTCTGGTATCTACTTCCTCATGTAAGCATTCAAATCTGTGTACTCTTCTCAGAGAAAATCTAATGTGGAATTTTATTATTTATTGATTTATTGATTTATTTTGGTTCTGAGGACAAAACCCAGGGACTTCCACTCACCAGGCAAGCATTGTACCGCTGAGCTAAATCCTGAAACTCCATGATGCGGTATTTTAAAAATAATGACTCAAGAGCAAATTTACTGATTGCATCAAGATGTTTGTTTAATATATTTTGGGAAGTTTGTATTTTTGAAAGTTTGTTTAGACCTTTTAAAGATGGCATCCCACCTACTCTGCATGCACACACAAACCAAAACAAAACAAAACAAAAAACCCCACTTGATTTCTTATTACTGCAAATACTGGCAGTAGAAAAAGTTTGTATGTGAACATATATAACTTTTTAAACATAACTCAATATCATATCTAAAAGAGAATATGAAATGTTGTTCAAATGGTGTGATCAATCTTACTAAAATGTATAAAACAATTTAAATGTAATAAAATAAATCAAACATCAGTATTGACAAAGAAACATCAATCAAGTCCCAATAAGAAACAGCACAAAGAAGACTTCAAAGAGAAATTATTTCTAAAAGAATTATGTACAAAAGTGTGGATAGGGATTGAAGGGCCACAGAAGCTAGTGCAAGGGTCCTGAAGGAGAACACAGAGGATGACCATTGTGTGGGGAAAGTTGTCTTAAGAATTAGTGAGCTTAAGGTAAGGGACACAGCCAGCTTCAAAGGAAGAATCTGATGATCTTGTACTGGGAGAGTGGTAGGGAACAAGAAATAAACGCAGGAGTCCTCTCTTATCCACAGGTTAACTTTCTGTGGTTTGTTATCTACAGTTAAATATATTAAATGGAAAATTTCAAAAATAAACCATTCATATGGTTTCAAATGAGTACCATCTGAGTTGCATAATGAAATCTTTTTTTTTGTTTGTTTTTTTGGTGCTAGGGATTGAACTCACAACCTCACATTTGCCAAGCAGACACTTACGCCACTGAGCTAAACCTCCAGACCTGCATAATGAAATCTTATGCCATCCTGCTGCATCCTGCTTAGGGTGTGATCATCCCTTTGTCCAGTATATCCACTCAGGGTAATACCACCCACCTGTCAGTAACTTTATAGCTGTCTTAATTATCCGATAGACTGTCATGGTATCACAGTGTTTGTCCAAGTAACTCTTATTTTGCTTAAGAGTAGCCCAAAGGCATAAGAGCAGTGATGCTGATAATTTCAGATTAACAAAGAGAAGCCTCCTTTAAATGAAAAGATGAAAGTTCTCAATTTAAAGACAGAAAAAGAAATTGTGTGCTTAGATTGTTAAGCTATATGGTAAGGATAAATATTCTACATGTGAAAT
This sequence comes from Dolichotis patagonum, assembly GCA_004027295.1. NCBI lineage: Eukaryota > Metazoa > Chordata > Mammalia > Rodentia > Caviidae > Dolichotis > Dolichotis patagonum. The sequence goes on along the minus strand of PVJX010013401.1, from coordinate 980 downwards.
CATGAAAAAGGAAGAAGAAATTCATGGTAGTTTTACCACCACATTTTAAATTGCAAATTTATAGCCTTACTCTATGCTAAGTGCTTAGTTAAGGGAGCAAAGACATTACATTTATAGGGTTTAGTTCTGTCTGTGGTTTCAAGCATCTATGGGGAGTCCTAAAATGTATCCTCTGTAGATAAGGGCAAGCTGCTATTTCCTGATCTCCTGTTGGCCTTTCCATAGGCCAAATCCAACGAACAGTCAGAATGCATGGTCCATGTGCAGAGATGATAAAGAAGGGACCGGTATGGGCCCGAAAGGTAAGCAAAAACCAAAACATCCCCTGTAAGTTAGAGAAGTGTCCATCCATGATATGCAACTCTTTATACCTTGGAAGATCACAGACTTCATTTGAAGGACTATTTGATATCATTCTGTTTGTCAATTCAATAGGTCAAGAATCACCAAGCATATTTCAGAGCTACTCTGCTACCTTGCCAAAAACACCCACAAAAGCTAATTAACAATGGATCCTTGTTAACACATGCAGGTTTGGCATTATTAGACTAATTAAAAGGATTTTTAGTCTTACCTCCTCCCTCTACCAATTCATTTCATATCTGAGTCAAAGTAAATTAAACCCATTAATCAAAGTGGTAAAAATGATAGAAGGTACAGGATATAGGCAGAACTAGGAGACTAACAGCCCTCATTATGCTTAATTTTGTTCCCCAGTAAAGGATAATAAATTCAAATTGCAACATTGCAATAAAACATTTAATTATTCAAGAGCAGAGCAGGACACATTATAATTAGTTCCCTATTATGTGTCTTCATTTAGGTGGCAATAGATGCAGTTTAGTAGTCCAGCCAGTCTTAAGCTAAAGATACTAAGTGAGATGTCACTGCTCTGTCACCATGGGACATGTCCTCACTATGTCAAGTTTGCCTTAGGATGTGGGCAAGTGGTGGCTGAAGGGGTGATGCTGAGTCACTTA